>PVHP010015310.1:0-37676 GCA_004024765.1 Zapus hudsonius
AAAAAAACAATTTTTGTTATGTGTTAAGTCCCCAGTCCCCCAAAAGCCAGAAAGACAAGCAACAACACAAGTCCCCAAATCATACATTTTAATTATTAATACCAAGAATAATAATTTTTACCAAGCACTGAATATACAAGCACTGAATATATATATATATATATATATATATATATATATATATATATATATATGTGTGTGTGTGTGTGTGTGTGTGTGTGTGTGTGTGTGTGTGTGTGTGTGTGACCATGGCTACATTGGTCAGTTATTTTTAGAAATTTTAGAGACACACTGAGAATTTTTTAGAAGGCCATTTTGATGTTTTGGCGACTGAAGTAAGTTACTGCTAGTGGAGTCTTTTGGATCAGTGTATTCTGCTTAATGGGAATTCCTTTCCAGAGTGGCCTCAATGTGCCAGGGTTTACCTCTCTCTTATCTGTCTCAGGAAGCCCCAACACTAACATGTATAAGGCAGCTCAAGATGCAAGGTAACCAAATGTTTTAATTCTTTCAAACCCAGGAACAGGGTATCTTCCTATATGGTTATCTATTAGATCACTACACATCATGAAGTCATACATTTCAGACATGTCTGTTAAGAATCTAGTAACATGGTTGTGAGGCAGTATAGGGGCAATATAAGCCCCCAAAGTAAAAACAAGGAATGCCTGGACTAGAAAGTCCCTATCATTCCAGTTTGCTACAGGTCAGAAGTGTCATAAAGGAGACTCTGATGATTGCTGGGAGAGGGGGAGTCATGTCTTTCAGTGGTATGGATTGCCCATTATCCATTAAATAACCTACCAACCATGATCATACATGTGACCCTAATTTAACTCAGCGTACCAAAAAAGACCATGAAATAAAGGTAGGATAGCGAACTGGGGAGATTTCTCAGCAGTTAAAGGCACATTCTTGCAAAGCCCAATGGCCAGGGTTTGATTCCCTAGTATTCACATAAAGTGACATGCACAAAGTTGCACGTACATCTGAAATTTGTTTGCAGTGGCAAGAGGCTCTGTTGTGCCCATACTCTCTCTTTCTCTCTCTCCCTTTCTTGCAAATAAAGAAAATAGATTAAATGGGAAGATTTTTTGTAAGAAGGGGAGGGTGAGAAAAAGTAACTGGGGTGGAGTAGGATAAAAATGCATTGTGTGCATGTATGAAAGTGCCCAAACTTTTTTTGGTTAGATTTTTTGTTTTTTGGAATCTTGGAACTTGACTTTATTAGTAGGTTATTTCATTGATCATTGATAGATTTAGAATTTGATGGCATTACTGAGATAAAATGGAAGCTAGGAAGAGGGACCTGCTGGAAGAAGTAGATCACTGGGACATACCTTGGAAAGATATTTTCCCTATCTATCTATCTATCTATCTATCTATCTATCTATCTATCTATCTATCTATCTACCTATCTAAACTATCTATCATCTATCTATCTATCCATCCATCCATCCATCCATCATCTCTCTCTCCCTTCTGACCACCATGAAGTGAGTAGCTCCCTCCCCCAGCCCTTCCCACTGTGGTGCTCTGTCCCACCACAGGCTCAGAGCAGCAGTGTAGCTAAGATTTTTGAAGTAGGGTCTCATTCTAGCCCAAGCTGACCTAGAATTCACTATGTATTCTTAGGGTAGCCTTGAATTTGTGGCCATCCTCCTACCTCCTGGGTGCTAGGATTAAAGGCATACACCACCAACCAAAGCATTTTTAAATAGGAATCTAGTTACCTAGAGTCATCCAGAATGGGCAAGACAGAATATTTGTCTCTTTTCTCTTTAGAGTTCAAGGGGCCCTCATGTAGATAAATTTTCAATTAGACTTTTGCTTCAGCCATCATCACATTTTCAGCCTCCTTAAGTAAATTATTACAGACACAGATTAATACAGAAAGTGATACATAGAAACAGCTCTATAGCCAGGAGTGGTGGTTTGTACAGGCCTTTAATCCCATCACTTGGGAGGCAGAGGTAGGAGGATCACTGTGTGTTTGAGGCTAGCCTACAACAGACTACAGAGACTGTAGAGTGAGTTCCAGCTCAGCCTGGGCTAGGAGTGAGACCCTACCTCAAAAAAAAGAGAGAAACAGCTATGTACACTATAAGATTATGAAAGATATAGTCATCAGGAGCTCAGTTTGGGGGCCATCAGACAGCATAGATTAACTATGTTTAATATCTACTCAAATTCCAATAGAGAGATCTCAAAGATTTATTCAAATTAAAATGTAAAAAAACATGTTTTCTAAGAATTTTAATTTTTTGAGATGGTCTTTCATATAGCTCAGGCTGGTTTTGAACTATGTGTCCAAGTATGACCTTGAACTCCTTAATCTTCTGCCTCAACATCCCAAATTCTGGAATTAGAGTTATGTGCCACTATACTATGCCTTAAGGATCTTTATCTTTAACCTATAACAAAGGCAGAAACCAAATGTCTATTTAACCCTCAACAGATAAAATTTATCTCACAATGAAACAGGAATTTGGTGTGTCTTAGAGAATAACAGACCTTTTCTCAGCTCTTAGTGGAGCTATAACTCAGGAGTTAGGGTGCCAGACGTTCATGGCCATATAAACCTTCTACTGAGCTGATGCCCTCCAGGTTCTTGTCACAAGAATTTCATTGAATGGAGTCCACAGACCATGAAATTTAGAAAGATTTTATTATAGAATTTAAGAGAAGAACAGAAGATAGGGTTCCTGCTGTAAGACAGGATAGGGTTTCCAGAAATGGAAAGTGCTACCTGGTGACACTGCTTGGGGTTTTTTATGGGAGTTTACTGAATGGGGGCAGAGCTGATAAATCTAGCCCCCACCTCAGTTGTCCAGTAGCTGGCAGGGTTTTGGAAAAGGGAATAAACCATTTACACTCCTAGGAAGAATAATAAACAGGGTGTTCCTTTGAGGAAGAAGAGATAAAGAAAAACCAGATTACCCCCTTACATGCTTGAGGACATTTCTCATATTTAGCCACTTTCAGTCTACTTTCGGGCACCCTGTTCCTCCTAAAGTGCTTCAATATCAATTAGTACTACAAAGTGGTTCAAGATGAATCCTAATGGGTTTCACTCTCCAAATACGTAGATAAAGATTAAACCAAAAGACAAATAGGGCTGTACAGAAAAGCAAACAGAGTCCTCTGGCCAAACATAATATAAACTTTATTATTCTATTACCAAACAACCATTTGTCCAATGGCTCAATGGGGCATTTTAAACATGCCTTTACAAACTCATGGCAAGAACACAAACTGAGGTCTGGAATAAACTGAACAACTAAAGTACTCTTCACAAATAAAGTCAGGTGAAAATATTTTTTTTAGGTGAAAATCTTAAAAAAGGCCCCTTTCTTTACCAATTCATCAATACAAGTTTATGAGCAATTGACTCTCAAGGGTTGGAGAACTAGGAAAAACTCTCAGTAGCTGGGAGTACCCCTAAATTCTAACCTGGGTTAGTCACAGATTTGCCTATTAGATTCCTTTGCTATAGTTATTGCAGAGGGAGTTAGGAAGTGAATTAATGAAGCAAAATTGATTTATTTACAATTTGGCATAACCATGGAAAGACTTTTAATAACTCTCTGCCTTTTTTGTAGCAGTGTTAGAATTTTATAGAAAGGGTGAAACAGGGCTGGAGAGATGGCTCAGTGATTAAGGCTCTTGCCTGCAAAGCCTAAAGAACTGGGTTCAATTTCCCAGTACCCATGGAAAGCCAAATGTACAAAGTGGCAGGTGCATCTGAAATTCATTTGCAGTGGCAGGAGGCCCTGATATGTTCTCTCTCTCTCTCTCCCTCTCTCTGCTTGCAAATAAATAAAATTATTAAAAATAAAATAAAAAGCAAAGAAAGGGTGAAACAAAAGTTAGCATATGCACCAGGCATAGTGGTACAGGAGGCAGCTGTAGAGGATAACTGTGAGTTCGAAGTCAGCCCAGCCTGGGACTATAGAGTGAGTTCCAGGTCAGCATATGAATATGTTGGTTAAATTGTCATAACTTGTGAAATCTGTCTGCAAATTCTACCTTTGGCTGATACAAGAGCCTCAGTCTTTCCCTTTCCCTCAGCATGGATTTCTCTAGAAGTTTCTATTCTTTGGGGCCCATTGTTTCAATAGTCTCATAGTTGAAGGGAGGCACAACAACAGTATTTCTCTTTAGAATAGCTCCTTTCCTACCAAAGAAGTTGCAATTACTTTCACTGGGTGTTTGTTTTAGAAAATATTTTTTTAATCTATAGGGCTAATATTTTGTTATCAGTGTTATTTATTTACATATTTCTTTATCCGAGAGAGAGAGAGAGAGAGAGAGAGAGAGAGAGAGAGAGAGAGAGAGAGAGAAAGAGAAAGAGAGATCATGGACATACCAGTACCACTTGCTGCTGAAAATGAACTTCAGTCTCATGCTCTACTTTGTACATCTGACTTTATGTGAATACTGGGAAATCAAACCAAGCCCAGCAGGCTTTGTGAGCAAGCATCTTTAACTGTTGATCCATTTGTCCATTCCTGTCTTTGTTATTTTTGAAAGATTTAATTATTTTTGAAATTCTCAGTTTATTTCTAGTATGGAAAATATAGACAACACACAGAGAAACAAAACTTCCAACTTCTTTAATAATGCTTTAAAAAGGCCAGAGGTAGCGTCACATGCCTTTAATCACAGCACTTGGGAGGCTGAGGTAGGAGGATCATCATGAGTTTGAGGCTATCCTGGGCTACAGAGGGAGTTCCAAGTCAGCCTGGAGTGAGACACTGCCTCAAAAAAAAATAAAATTGATGATGGTGATGATGATAATGCTTAAAAATTTCAAATTTAAAGGTGATTCTGGGAAAAATAAGTTTGAAAATCACTGTTGTAACACAATGGAAAGGGTCAGCACTTTAAGTATAGTCTTTTATGCATTTAAAATATTTTATTGATTTGCAGATTATATATACATATTATATATACATAGAGAGAGAGAGAGAGAAAGAAAGAAAGAAAGAAAGAAAGAAAGAAAGAAAGAGAGGAGAGGGAATGGACATACCAAGGCCTCCAGCAAACAAACTCCAGATGCATGTGCCACTTTGTGCATCTGGCTTTATGTGAGTACTGGGGAATTGAACCCAAGCCATTAGGCTTTGCAAGCCAGTACCTTAACCACTGAGTCAATTCCTCCAGCCCTTTTTTTTTCATGCATTTTGGAGGGGGCTAGGGTATAGAAATGACATTCTAATTTATATATATATATATATATATATATATATATATATATATATATATATATATATATATATAAACATTTATTGGGGAAAATTAAGTGAATGTGTTTTTGGGGGTAAATGTTGCTGGTATTTTATGGACAAACCTTGAACATTATGTATTAAGCATTATCTGCCATCTTCAGTGGACTTTGTGGTAAATGAGAGCCATAACTTCACTCTTGAACTGTGGGTTTGAATAGACACCAAGAAATATAAGGGGTTAAGCCTGAGTTCAGCTGCCAGTCAAGTATCTGATCTTACAGAAATGATTTAGTTTAGTTTAGTTTGAGGTTTAGTTTCCTCAAGTGTTAAGGGTAAATCATCTCAAAAGATTGCATGATGGGAGAATTTGAGCATGAAGGTGACATGCTATAGCCAATGCCGGGCACATTTTGTGAGCTCAAGTATGTCTTCCCAACATTGTCAATATGCGGAGAAAATAGTCATGGCCAAGTAGCAGTAGGGGTTGCAACTATGGGGTAAAGTTCAAAGTTGGTTATTAGCCAGTTTTCAAGTGTCTTGTTTGGGGACTATAGAAAGAAGACCAGATGTAAGGGTCAGGGATAAGCTGTGTGAGAGGAACTAGGCCCTATCAACTTGGGACAGCTTCCTGGGAGTTAAGAGCTGACAGGCTTAGGCACAGACAGAGGCACAGATAAATACAGATGAAAGATAAGTCTTCTCTTCCCATGGAATATCCTTTTAGAAAGGGCACATGAGTAGAGAATGTTCTGGATCTAAGGTCATCTGAGGAACAGGGACCAAAAGAAAGCAATGGGTCAGGAGAAGCCAAAGGATCTGTAGTCTGGTGGGGTAGAAAGTAGTGTGGGCTCATCGAGCTAAGTGCAGGGTCTTCAATTCTGTTCCATTGGTCTGTCTGTTTTTATGCCAGTACCATGCTGTTTATATTACTATGGCTTTGTAGCTTATTTTTAGATTGGGTATGGTGATAACTCCTGAAAAGCTTCTTTTAAAAATATCTTTATTATGAATAATTGTATACATTATATGAGCAAATCTTGATGGTACCTCCATTTCCCTCCTCTCTGTCCCCTACCCACTGGGTTCCCTCTGAGGAGCTTCTTTTACTAAGGATAGTTTTGGACATCTGGGACCTTTTCCATTACAAATAAATTTTGAGATTATTTTTCTATGTCTGTAAAGAATGAAGCTGGGATTTATATTGGCATTGCATTGAATTGGTATACTGCTTTTGAAAGAAGTGTCATTTTTACTATGTCCTACCAATCCAGGAACCTGAAAGATCTTTCCATCTCTTTACATCCTTCTCAATTTCCTAAAGTGCTGCTCCAGTATGCCCTTACTTGCCTATGACCTCTTAGAGCCATAACTCTTTGTGTTCCAAATCCTCTCCAAGGTGCATATGCCATATAGTATTTGTGGATATTGTTGCCAAATAAGCCTAATGAACATGACTGGGTGTCTCTAAACGGGCTGAAGCTCTTGACAAAGAAAATTGTGGGACCTTGTTGAGATGAATGGAGGACACAGGATTAAAGGGAAGTTGAGACTTGCCTGGAACCCTGATAATCTCATCCTGAGGCTGGCAGGAGTTTGGCTGACTCCTTCCCTCCCTGAACTCCAGCCGCCTAATGCCCAGCAAGCCCTGTTAAGCCCAGGCATTTCATGGCCCGAGTTTACTGGAGTCCACATAACTCAGCTATAAGGTAATAACAAGCCCAGGCAATAAAAAGGTTTGAAGGTCACAGCTCCTCTACAACTACTGCCATCTGTTACATACCTAAAGTCACATAACTCCTGCCACCTGGGATTGAGAAAGTTCCCTCAATTTATCTATCCAAACCAAACACTGTCAGGTTACTGGCCCCTATCAATCCTCTCTTGACCCATATCAACAAAGAAGGCCTACATACCAATGAGACGTCCACAGGCCACCTTGCCCCCACCAATCCCCTTTGCTGTTTGTCCTCCAGTCCCTCCTTCTCCCTCCTGCATAAAAGCACCTTCCCCAACCTAATAAATGAGCTGTTCAATAAAACTGTGTCCTGAGTTCTTCCTCTAGCGTACTCGCAGCTATCCCAAGACTCTGTCTGCCCAGCTCCAGAAATAAACAAGGGTTGATGGTAGCGATCCCCCCCCAAGTAATCTGCGGACCCACAGAAAATGATGTTCTTAGGATCTTAAACTCCTAGTAAATATCCACATAAATGACCAAGTCTTCTCTAACTTCCATGGGGAGTAAAACAACAAAGTTATCTGATTTACCCTCTTAGCCAAGATCCATCCACCTCCTTGGGCTAAGGATGTGACTTTCAGTAAAACTGTGGTGAATTACCTTCCAAGAAAGAGTCCAGGCACCTTTGAAGAGTGTTGTGAAAATACGTTTTGTCAGAAATTGCGGTTGTCGTACTCTTGGGGAAGAACCAGCTTCTATGGTTTGGATTCATGTCCGCCAAAGGCGCCTATATCAAAGTCGTGGTCCCCAGAGGGGTTTGCATGGGAGGTAATGTAATCTTTGGGATGTAGGGCTTTGTGGGAAGTCTCGGGTCATTGAGAGTGTCATGGTTTGATCCAGGTGTCCCCCACAAACAAATGAATGTGTTCTGATAGATAGATCCTCAGCTCATGGCAGTTTGGGTTTTACAACCTCGATAAAGCTGTGTTGTTGGGGGTGGGCTTATGGGGTTATAAGCCAGCTTCCCCTTGCCAGAGTTTGGCACACCTTCCTGCCACTGTTTGCAGTGCTGTGGCAGAGGTGATGTCCAGCCCTCTGCTCATGCCATCGTTTTCCCTGCCAGAATGGAGTCTCCCCTCGAGTCCATAAGCCAAATAAACCCATTCCTCTACAAGCTACTTTTGTTTGGGTTCTTTCTGCACAGCAACTAGAAAGCTGACAGCAACAGTTTTGGTATCAGGAGTGGCGATTCAGTGCTGCCACTTGGACCCTGTTATTCAGAGATCCAACAAAACCCATTGCACATAATTGACCTAATGCAACAACTGCAGCTCCCAGTGTGATGTCCTCTTTACATATAAGAGCAATTACTGGGCACTTTAAGTGTGCTGGAGCAGTCCTTACAAATCTGTTTCTTATACTGTTAGTGAGAGGCACATATTCGGGATGCTCCAATAGTCGGGGCAAAGATGAAATCCACTCTCTAAGCCTCGTAATCCCTTCATCAACATTAAACCAAGGAATATCAGGCAGGTGATCCTGGTGCACCCATTCACTTTCTCTATCCTCTCTCATAAATAAATACATAAATAATTAATTCCATTTATCAGTAATGACATATTGAATCTGAATGGCACTAACCACAAGGATATCAAAATGCCACTGTGGCCCAGGAGTCATAGTATCACCTTATGAAATCAGGTCATCAAGGACTTTTGTCTCAGTTCTGCTTTATAGTGGACTCAGGTTTCACCCAAACTACTCTGTGATGATGTGTGAAAGCATCCATGATTTGAATGATACAAGTGATTATTGCACCATCCATTTCAACTTATGTGTTCTGTGTAGAAACAATGGGATTATGGAGAATGATAGACAATTCTCACAAGACTAATATGATTCTTATTTCAAATACATCTGCTATTCTATTTGTGATTTTGTTGCTTTGGTGAATGCCATTATACAATATTGATTAGATGAATGCGTTTTTCTCTTCATTAATTATCACAAGGAATTATTTGGCTTTATCTGGAAAGGATAACAATGCACTATTGCTTACTATTTCCCAGTTATATCACCTCTCCAATCTTATATGTACCAAGATACTCTCTGTTTTCAGAATTTTGTATCTTTTAACAGAAATAATGTTTGTCAGTGTGTCTCAGTTTATATACTTTGAAAGCCTTGAATCTGTTGAGAATATATAATAATGTCTATGAATAAAATCAGGAGTTTGGGACTAGTGTTTAACTATTATTCATGTCACCGTCTTACATTGTTTCCAGGGATCTCTTGAATACAAATGTTATGCTTGATAGTGCCTCTTAGGTTTTTCCTTTTTAATACAGATTTTGAATCTTATTACAGACATTTAAGTGTCTGGATAGATAGCTTAGTGGTTAAAGGCCACTGCTTTCAAATCCTGATGGCCCAGGGTTTGATTCCCCAGTACCCACAGAAAGCCAGATGCACAGAGTGTGGTCTGTGTTTCTGGAGTTTGATTGCAGTGGCTGGAGGCTCTGCCATACCGATACTATCTCTCTATCAAATAATAAAATATTAAAAATATTTTTATTAGCCAGGCATTGTGGCACACTCCTTTAATCCCAGCACTCAGGAGGCAGAGGGAAGATGATTGCCATTAGTTTGAGGCCACGCCGAGACTACATGACAAAGAAAGTATAGGCACATCAGGGCCTACTGCCACTCTACATGAATTCCAGATTCATGCACCATTTTGTTCATCTAGCTATATGTGGGTACTGGGGAATTTAACACGGCCATCCGGCTTTGTAAGCAAGTACCTTTATCTGCTGAACCACCTCTCCAGCCCAATAAAATATTTGAAAATAGGTAGACTTTAAACACAAAGTTTGAGAAAAATGGAGGTGATCAAAAAGAAAAGCACACCAAAAGTATGTGTTGGGTTGAGAGTCACAGAAAGTAAGACACACCCAAGCAAGGGATATGAATTTCTAAAGGGAGAGTTGCTACTCACTTTTCTTTCTCCTCACACAGGATAAATTCAACCAACCTATATTCATTTCAGATTCTTTCTTCTGTCTGCTCAAATCTCCTGTTAAACTCTTTCAAAAATTATTTATCTGTGTGTGTATGTATGTATTGATGGATGAGTGGTATGCCAGGGTTTTACAAACAAACACCAGATACTTGCACCACTTTTTGTGACTGTCTTAGGTGGATGGCTTAGAAATTGAACCTGATGCTGCAGGCTTTGCAAGCTAGCACCTTTGACTGCAGAGCTATCTTTCCAGCCTCTGCTACTAAATTCTTTCAGAGAATTTTCCACTTTTTGAATTTGGTTATACTTTTCAGGTCGGTAATTTCTATACGTTCCTTTATATATCATCCTCCTGGTTTCATTTATTTATCTATGTTTTCCTTTAGCTCTTTAATATCTAAGACAATTGATGTAAAGTATGAGTGTATTAAATCCAGTTACTATGCCATGGAAGAAGCTGGACACATGTAGAGAGCACAAAGCTTTCCCAGAAGTTTTCCATCACTCTTCTCATTATTTGGCATTCATTTAGTTACTGTGAATCTTTTATTACATTTTCAAGTTCCAAAAACCTGAATCTGGCAGCCCCCTCCTTCCTTTGTTTTTGGGAGGGTCTGGCCTTCCACTAATATCACATAGTACTCTGTGTGTCAACATCTTAAACCAATTAATAGTGTACACAAGAGACAACAAACTAGAAATGTATCATTAATGAACTTGTGCAAATCAATAAAATGATTTTATGTATGCAAAGTGAAAATCTCTTTGAACACTTACATTTTTACAAATACAATCATAACAATACTGCTCCATATAAACATTTGTATAAACGTTAAAGAAAATATACACATTTTTGGTGCTTCTAAAGCACAAAATGTACAAGCCCACCTGAAGACTTTCTGTTGTCAAATGGAAGAAAAAATGTCCGAAATTAGTGTAGGCTCAGGTGCACTTAGTAATGTCTCTAGACACAATGGAAGGGCGCTGGAGGTAGATTGCTTGGTGACTCTCCCTACTCCTTCCCAGAGAGAAATAAGTTATCTAAATAGCAGCTTTTTATTCTTTGATTCAAACTATCATGAATATTACAGGGTTTAAAAGGCACAGTAAGGAATTGCTGAAAAGTCTGTTCAGCACACAAGATTATTACTTTGATTTTATATGCTTACTCTTTCTGAAGGACACAATAAGAATTCCACATAGTGCTGTACTTGTAGATGGTCCCTACCCACTCTTAAAATGCATGGAATGGCAAAGTTCAAGCGAGTGAACTTTATTGTCCATGGTAGGGAACAACAGTGTCTTATGAACTTAGCCTTCTGAGTTAACATCACTTTTCCTGACTAGAAAAGAACAACAAAAATAATACTTTTAACCACAATTCTTAAGGCAAAAGCCCAACTTTTACTTCCAGATAATCACTCAAAGCTCTAATGCTTTTCTTAGCCTTGGGGAGGGCACTCCCATGATTCCAACCATCTAGAGGGCTTTCCCACTCCATCTTATAACACAGAAATCTTGCCCTTTTTCCTCACCGGTCTTTACACTAACATGATGATTTGCTGTTGATGTGATTAACATTATTGACAAGGTGATGGGAATCTGTTTTCTAGTACCTTCTCAAGGTACTGAATTAACACTCGTCTTTTAAACCTGAAAATAAAAAGAAACTGTATTATACGTAATATAGCTAGAAGATTTATGATGTACAAGGTATTATGCAGTATGCAAAGTCAAGCCTATAACCTACAGGGAATATAATATCTTTCTTTAGTGAAATATATGATTTAGCAAATAACAAGAATGTCGAATCAGCACCCAAGCTCACATTAACATGGAGGAATGAGATGGACTAAGACAAAGTCAATCTAAACATCTTTGGAAACAGCCTTAAACTAGTAAGGACCAGCACTTGAGAATATTCAAGGTGGAGATATTCTTTTCTTTGTCTTATGTTGGATCAAAGCAAATCAAAACAAAAAATCAAAGCAAAACAAAAAACAATAGTTTATACCCACCTTGCAGCTTCCTTGATGGTAAATTCAACAAACTGTTTCTTCATCTCCAGAGGACCTTGCACTTCTTCAAGCAAAATGAAAATTCTTTCATACTCTGAAGATATTTTTTAAAAGAATGTATTATAGTATTATAAAAAGTAAAGAAATAAAATTTAATCTTTGTACATCCTCAGAAATCATTCTTCATGGGTGGAAATTTACTGACATAAATTGTATTTTGTATTTTAAACACTAAATCAAACTGTCTGAACATATCTACCAAGGAAACTCAGTAAACACTAACCAGATGAGGTGTGCTGGGTGATAGTTGTCCCTATGTGCCCTAATCCATGAAGCCAGTGGATGTTACCATATATACTATATTTGCTGTTAGAATTAAACTAAAGGTGTTGAGATGGAGAGAGTTTCCAGGTTTATGCATTGGCTGGAGGTGCTCTAATGCTACTTACAAATATGCTTATAAGATGGAACAGTAAAGGTCAGAAAGGAAAGCCATTCAGGGCAGGAGAAGTCAGAGAGGAGAAAAACTGTTAATTACTTAACTGGATGGAGAAAGGATTATGGACACAGAATACAGGCAGCCTTTTTGGCATATCTAACATTCTGACATTGTGACACGACATTGTTATCAACACACTTCACGCTTGGGAACAATGCAACTGAGTTACAAAAAAAAAATACCTCCAAAAATCTCCTAAGGTTTTAAGTGTGTTTACAGTTTTGTACTGGGTCACATTCATGGTGATCCTGGTCTAGGAGCTAAGCTTCTAAGCAGAAGATGGAAAAGGCATGGAAACAGATCCCTCTAGAACCTCCAGAAGGAGCACTGGCCTGTTGACAACTTCATTTTGAATTCTAGACTGTGAGGTAATCAATTTGTTTTTTTTTCAGGTGTGCACTGTTTGATAACTTGTTACAGTAGCAAAATGAAACTACAGCAAGAAGCAAGGGTGAAAGGTGACTATATCTTCACAGGAAAGCCAGAAAAGCTGCTTTAAATCGAGAAAGCTTAATATTGTTTTTAAAAAAATGCATCCTCGAGAGACATTCTGAATCACAGAATGGAGGCCTCCCATTACATTATTTATAGATGTTCAATCATTACTTACTTCGTCCAAACTTTCGAACTTCTTTCATTAACTGATGCTTTATGTCAGCATTGATTCCCTGTGCCATTGCAGGAGTGACTAGCAATGAATTTGGTGCAGTTCCCAAAGCAGGTACTACTGTGATTTTTTGGTCATCTACAGAGAGACTGCAATTTTTGGCTTCTCCTATAAGTATATTATTGCCAGGTTTATGAATCATCCCATCTTTCCTAAGACCACTGAAGTCATCGGATAGAGAATCCACTTGGTTGGATATAATGCCATCTCCTGACACATTCATAAACTCTGCCAGAGCAGATTTTAACAAAAAGCCATCTGACGGGCTTTGTCCATTTTACATCTTCTCATGGACATCATGAATGACTGTGGCATCTGGAAAACAAATTAATTCAGCTGTGACGTGAATTCATTATGTCAATCCTGCTGGTACATCTCTGTGCTTCTCAGTTTCAAGGAAATCACTTACTTCATATACTGCAAGGATCTATCAGGCAAAGATCTGAAACTCCTCAAATTGAGCTCAGGAAGATATTACAACAAGGCCACCTTCTTCCTTCTCACCGTGAATACATATAGAAATGAAGATGCTAATAAATATTCCCAGGTCCCTGGGACTCATAGTTTAACAGCAACATGTATGTTTTAGAAAGTGAAAAGCAGAAAGTTTCACTTGATCTCATGATTTCTTAGTCACATACGTCACATATAAATTCCATGCTTTGCTATCTGAATCCAGACAACTACATTCTGTCTCATGCCTACCTGAACTATTCTGAGAAAATACAAGTGCAAATTGTGTCTGAATACTCTATCCCTCTATCCCCCAAAATGTCTCTCTATAGATGATTCTGCTTATCTTCCCCTTCTGTGCCAAAGAGGGTTTCTTTTCTGCTATGCCAGGTACCAGTCAGGAGGTGGGTATCAGCAGTAAAAAAGACATATAGGAATGGTCCTTGCCCTTCTGGAGCTTATAGTAGTCTGGGGACTTCAGAGAACACACTCGACCACACAACATTCACAGATGTTCTTGTTTGGAGCAAGAGGTCAATGGGGATGTGAGAGGGAATAGCACAGGAAATCCCCAGAGATACCAGGTAGTGGCAGGAGCTTCTTGGAGGGGATTTCTGAGTAGCCTTAGGAGGAGACAGAGACAGGATGCCAGGCTGTGGTGAGGGCCAGGGCAGATGGGCTGAGGCAGCTAGTGAGGTGGAGTCCACTGAGACCTGGGAGGGGAAAGTATGATGGGATGAGATAATACAGAGCCTTGTGAATGTTAGTCAGAGTCAAGTTGTGTCCTGAGTGCTAAGAAAAGCAAAGGGTGGTTTTCAGTATGGGTGTCACATGACCTCATTTACCTGCCAACATCTTTACTCTGCCTCCAAGGTAAGAGAAGATAGGTAAGAAGTGGCCAAGATGGGAAACAAGGACACCATCTAAGCATGGTAGCCTGATCAAAGTTCATGGCAGTGTGGAGTGAAGGCATGGAGAGCAATGGTAAAATACAGGGATTATATCAAATGTCAAGTTCTCTGGACTTGATAAATTGATAGAAGAGTATTATAAAAGTAAAATGGTCCTGTGCCAAGTTCTTCCTGACTGGCTCAGAGACTTTAGGTTGATAGTGTTGCATCTGTAATATTAGCATTATTTGAACCATTGAAATCTGCAAACATTACAATCTAAGATTCCTCAGCCTTACCAACCTCCCCCCCCACAGAGAGCTGTAGCTTTTCTAGCACAAGGATGAATGATGTCATTAACTACCATACAGAAGGATATCAGCAGAGCTGTTTTAGAGAGAGATGCAATACAATTGAGGGTGCAGTTGAAACACATGAACACCAATTGAGTTTTGTACACCTTTTAGACACTAAAATGGAGACACCATGCCTGTGGTTAAATCAGAGTTGGGAATTAAGAGCAAGTTGTAGTATTGTGGAATAAATACTGGAGTTGCTGAACTACAAATGAAATTTTAAGCCCCAAGGCTTCATGAGAATACTTTGGGAGAAAGTGCAGTGAGGAGAAGAGGTCCTGCGATTGAGCTTTGGGGCCCTGCAATATCTAAGTGTGGCTAAGAGAGGGAGAAAACAGAAAGGATGAATGGAAAGTTGGAATTAACATGAAAAGAAAACCCTCTTCAGGAACCTAAGGTTTCTACAGAGGAGTGAGTGAACAACTGAGCCCAATGCTAACAAGAAGGAATGACAATGGGCAGCTGCCTTGAGTGACTCAGAAGATAGTTTCAGCTGGGTCAAGGAGACAAACAACAGATGACACTGGTGCACAGAACAAGTGCTGATGCAGCGTCTTAGAGAGCACCTTTTTTTTCTACCTTAGAAACTAGCTTTCTTACCCTAATTATTTCTCCAAATAGTTGCAACATGCATATTCCTCTTTATTTCCGCACCAATAATGGTGATACTTACTAAATTGTGTATTAATCACTCACTACTAAGTTAACATTATGTATTAATCACTATGTAATGATGGATCTTTTTTCCTCCATTCATATAGACAGAGATCCTACCACAGATGCCTTAATAATGGTTTACTTAATGAATGAAAAAATGAATGCAGAGGGAAAAATTATTTAACATTTTAGTCTTATAAAAAATTACAACTACAACTCTAGCTACCTGGATATACAGGGGTGGGCTTTATGAGGTCTGGGCAAGATGGGAACCATGCAGCTGAGAGTGGTCCCTTTCCAACCACATGGTTAGTTACAGTAGATGGTATTTGCAGTTTCCTCAATAGCTGGGACATATTCCGCCTTCTTTTAGATGACATAGGACTGTTAGGCTCTCCAGGGCGTTTCATCTTATTTTGTGGCCCTACTAAAAACTCATCTGCTTCATCAATCATCATTTCCTAAAAACATCAATGAACATATTTCATTAAAGACAGAAGTTTAATTGTCAAAAGACTGAAAACACTCTATATGCATATATAATCAGTCGTATGTTGCATCACTTATATTACCTTTAGTCACAGGCCAAAGACTTACCATGTCCTACAACAACTGTTCTCAGAAAATGCTACTTAATTTTAATCCACTCTAAATGGAACTAGGAGAAAGCTTACACACAAATTGCCATCCAAGACAAATACTACAATTATGATGGATCATAAAGCCTAAAGAATGAGCATCTTGGGGGCAGGTGTGGTGGTGCACACCTTTAATCTCAGCATTCAGGAGGCAGAAGTAGGAGAATGGCTGTGAGTTTGAGGCCAGCCTTGGACTACAGAGTAAGATCCAGGTCATCCTGGGCTAAATTGAGATCCTACCTTAAAAAAAAAAGAATGAGCATCTTTAATGAACCAAAATGGGATAAATCCCACAGTCACCATTTTGGAAAAGTATAAAAACACTTTATATTAGCCTTTAATAGGGCTTTAAACAAATCAGTAGGAAACACTGATTATCACTGTACAAAACACAAGTGCAGATAGTGAAAGGCAGGCAGATGGAAATATGTGATTAGCCCACCCACTACTTGAAATTCAAAGTCAAATATGTCCACTGTGGTGCTGTTCATGGAGTGAGGAGACTTAGTATTCTTGGGGGTATATAAAAATGAGTTTCAATGGCTCCTGAGCCTTGGGAAGTGTTGTGGACTGTAAGAACAAATGGAAGGGATGACTGCTCACAATGCTGTCATCCAGACACAAAATGGCTTTGATCTTCAGGAACTCACAAAGACTGACACTACCTACACAAAACCTTCATAATAGGAGAAAAAAATGATGACAACAAAATAAAGAGAGACTAATTAGAAAGAAGGGATTCAATGGAGGGTGGATTTGGGAGGAGGAAAATGGGAAGGTGAAAGGGAATTATCATGGCTTATTTTCTCTACTTATGGAAGTTGTCAATAAAAAAGTTAAAAAAGAAACTAAAAATTACAAAAAATAAAACCTGTAAAATGAAACTAGAAGAGAGAAAAAGACAAAAAGGAAAAATTAGTATCAGCGATATATGTTAGCTAAAAGTTACTATTATCCACTGTTAGCCCAAGAATACAGGTCTATTTTTAAAAATCATAGCAAAATGACCTTTCCAAAGGACTTTTCTCTATATAAACCATACAAAAGGAAAAATATTTAACCAAGTATTTACTATATGTCCAGTAATGTTCAAAGCAATATACATGCACTACCTCAATATTCTACAAGGAAAAAAAAACTCCAGTTAACTAAGATTAGTACTGAGCTGTAATAGATTTGAGTCCAGTTTTGCTACAAAAAGATACTGAATGTTTTGTGCTTTAATATGAGTATTCACCCACAGAAATGCAGCCACAATTCCATTTTTTATGATTAAATGGTCAAATAATCTGCACATGCATTCAGAGTTATAGAATAATTCACATAAAGCAAGATCATCTAATATTTCATATTTCAAGAGACACAATTATCCTGTCTCACTAGAATGCTACAGAAGTGAGTCATGGAAGTATATGGGGTAACAGGTGATCTCAATATTAAAGGACTTAAAATGTGGTGGTATAACTGAATATGGAGTACAGACCCAGAAAGATGTGGGTTTAAATCCTGGCTTTTTATCAACCATGACAGTGTTCTGACATTTGACCACTAAAAACCTTGATTTCTTCATATTAGAGGGCACATTATGTGATTTATATTTCAAAACTGGTTGTAAAAATAAAATACTCTCTTTTAAATATTTTATTTATTCATTTTCAAGAAGAGAGATACAGAGACAGATACAGAGAGAGAGAGAGAGAGAGAGAGAGAGAGAGAGAGAGAGAGAGAGAGAGAGGGAGGAGGGAAGGAGGGAGGGAGGGTCTGGCATATGTGGTTCCTGGGGAATTGAATCTAGGGCCTTAGGCACTGGAGGCAAGTGCCTTATCTGCTGAGCCATCTCTCCAGTCCATAAAATACTCTTTTTAAACATCAGACTCCATGGTGTTCTGGTTTGTTCTGTCTTTGACTCTGTTTCTTGAGACAGAATCTCACTCTGTAGCCTATTCTGACCTTGAACCTGTCACATCCTTGTATCTCAGCCTCCTGAATGCTGGGATTACAGGCATGCACCACCATGCCTGGCTACTCTTGGTATGCTCTTATCATACACAGAATTTTTGTTAGTGGTTCTAACCTCTGAAGAATTGATTAAATTCACAGGTTCTCCTTCTAAGACAGCTCTTTTCACACAAGAAATATGTATAATTTTGGAGGATTGGCCAAAATAAGTTTGGCTCATTTTTTTTGTGGTGAGGTGACCCCAATTACAATTTAAAAATGTGGGGCTAGGGATATGGTTTAGGGGTTAAAAAAAGTCCACTGGCCCAAATATGATTTCCCAGTACCCACATAAAGCCAGATTTACAAAGTGGCACATGAATCTAGAGTTCATTTGCAATAGAAAATGGACCTGGAGCACCCATACTTTCTCTCTCTCCTTACAAATAAATAAGCAAAAATTAAAATAAGATTAAAAAATGGAATAGAGGGAAATTGCAAAGTCACAATACTGGGCACTGTCAAGTATTCACTACTTTCATATAAGCAAAGTATCAGCTATTAAATTTTCCACAGCAGGTTGGTTGGTATATCATCTGCTTATGTAGGTTAGGAAATGCAACACACCTAGATTTTGTACTAATATGCTAAACTTGGGTAGACTAGTACAATGTTCACTGTTAATTTCTATGTCTATAAAATAAGCATAAAATCAGTATCTATTTCTTGAGGCTACTTGAGGCTTATAAGAACTACCACACAGAAGCATGGTAAATGTGGTGTATATGCTGATTAATGCACACTTGTACTTCAATTTGAGGGCAAATAACTGTGTCTGAGATGTAAGGATTTAGTGATTATGGGTATCATAAATATTAACATATTACAAAATAATGAGCTCATTATACAACAATTTCATGTAAGTTATTCCTACTATTTTCCTAATAAAAATACTCCGTTGTTCATTTACCTTCATCTTGTTGGAGAATAAACTTGTGTGTTTTCAGTAGGTTGGATCTCATTCTGGTCAACTTATCTAAAAGTCCTCTACGTGGAATATCATAAGCATTCCTATATGTCTGAGGTTTCAAATCCTATTTGAGATAAAACAAATGATCTCAGTTATACCTAAGAATTTTCATACAGAAATATACTTAATCCTTTTAAAATCTTGTGGAAGAGTGATATTTAATACAATAAAAGCAGGATTTTCTTAGTAGAAAATTTTATTGTTCTGAATGCTAATATACCCACAAGTCATGAAGCCACTGGGGGTATCCTTTTTTAAGCATATTACTTAAATCTCCAAATCCTGAGATTTATCCCTGCAGGCACCTTGCAGGACCACTGCCTGTACTAGACTTATCTCCTGGCGGCCACTGGGATCTCTCTACAAGACAGTGATGGCCAGCTGCATAGGAAGTATAGTTAGCTGAGGGTCCAGCTGCAGTGCTGTAGGCATCTATCTATCACCATCCTGATCATAAGCCCTAAATGGTCCACAGCCAGGGACCGAGAATGCAAGCATGCACGGCTTGGCCAACTCTGTGCATGAGGAGCATCTCCATGAGAAAGCCTGATGCCAGAGGTTCTGGTCCACCTGGCCCAGACATTCTCCAAACTGCACTAATATCTGAGCATCTGAACATCTTCATCCCCATGGTCCTTGCCAGCCATTCTGTCAGGGTGCCGGAGCTATTCTGTGCCCTGCAGGCTCTGCCTGACTACTAGAGTTTCTTCTATTTTACTCTTTAGAGTTATTTACCATTCTCCCACATAGCTTGCATATTTAACTCCATGTTGACATCTGCTGGGCAGAACAACTTCAAAACTGCTCCATTATTATTAGCTCCAAATAGGATTGTCATTATCTCAAAACTAAAGCAGTATGAGCAGCAAAAATTCATCAGACAAATTTAAAAAACTACAACCTCTTCACATTTACCTTGTTGAAGAGCCCAATTTGGAAGCCAGCAAATTCTTTGGTATTCAATTCTGTTAATCTTGGTGTAGTTTCCCCTATGATTTTCTTCAATAGTTTTCTAAAATTTTTATTGTGAACCAAGGGGATGCCACCTCCAGAATGATTTTTCACTTTGATACCAGTTTCCTGGGAGGTCTTTTCCCCACTGATGCTAGTATTCGTTCTGACTCTACTTTGGTCTAAAACAAAAGTATATAATATGTTATAAAAATATCTACCTTATTGCTATCATTTTATTATTTAAGAAAGACAATAGTTTAAGAATTCCAAAGAACAATTAATATTCAATTGGAAATTACAGAAAAACAGGTAGTTGAACATTTTCTTATGCTTTTCTGTACTACCACAGCAAACACAAAGGGGGCTGGAAAGACAGACAATAATTAGATTTTTCTCTTTTCTAGAGTCAAAATTATAATTAAATCATTGAGAGAATGGAAACTGGAAATAAGAATCTCATTCAAAAACATGTAACCGCACATTTTATTACTGCAAATTTTAATCTAAATACATTCATTTTGGACACAGATATAAAGGTTTAAATTTGCATATTTATACATGTAAATTAGCACTCAAATTCAGATTATATAGATGGGCAATATGTTTTTGAAAAAGTTAAACTGTTGATTTTTGAACTTGGATTATTCAAAAAGTCTTATAAGGTCAAAGATAATTTAACAAATACTACCAAGTAAATAGTTTCTCGTGTGTACTCGGTAAGTTTCTCACAAACATTAAACAATTCCCTTAGTAGATATTACATTATGTTGATTAATTTTTCTTACGTGTATTATAGCAGGGTTTTTAGCATTTTTGTTTTAGATACATCTAAAATGGTTCAAGTAACATTGGTGTAGTTATTTAATTAGAGAAAATATTAATTAATAACAATCTTTTATTTTACTCTAAGGATAAAATTTTGCCATTGTTTAATAAGCCCAGATATTTTTTATGTCTTATGGATTAGTCAGAGAGATTTTATTTTCCAAAATTATTGGAATTAACTGTGAATTTATGAGCTCTAAAAATTCTCAAGTCATGAAATATAATAGGAAAGGGTCTGTTTTCTTAAATGACCTGAAAGCTCACTCATAAAAGAATACAAGTAATGTATCCTAGAATATCCCAGAACTTGTATTTGTTTTGATTCTGTTCATTTTCCTTCATTTGTGTCTATACCTTAAAGGCTTAACATACATATCAAATAAAAGAATCAATAGATCCAAAGATAAATAACCAAAGCATTTACAACAGTGACAACAACAACAACAACAAAAACTATTAGAGAGGAACAGGGGTTAGGAGGACGTGGTAGGTCAGAAATTGGGATTGGCCCTTATTTTCTTTTGTATTTATAGGCTGCAGAGTGTTACGTACGTTTTTGCCAGGCGTGTTAGCATCCCGACTATGCAGTCTTTTAGTCCCGTACTGACACTTTGCTTAATAAATACTCAGTTTTCTAAAGGCCAAATATATCCAACTTAAAACACTGTAGCCCCTGCAGACATCATACTCTTTTCTCCCTCAGAATGTTTGTGATTAAGGTAACGAAGCTGCTGCATTCATTTATCACAAAACACAACTTTATGGCAACAGAGCTCTAAATTGGAATTTCCCCAACATTTCTACCCTACAAGAATGGGCTAGGTAGAGGTGAGAAGTATGATAAGGAAGGGTGAGTGGAAGTTGAGGTACTAATAGAAAGGGGCAGGCAAGGGGCAAG
Organism: Zapus hudsonius; assembly: GCA_004024765.1. NCBI lineage: Eukaryota > Metazoa > Chordata > Mammalia > Rodentia > Dipodidae > Zapus > Zapus hudsonius. Next base: position 21,752 of record PVHP010015310.1, read on the forward strand.
GTGAATGATGGTAAACGAGGTGGCAAATAAAGGAACAGATGGAGGGCAGGAAGAGAGGAGGTGGAACTCCACTCTCCAGGTTGTCTCATGTACCCCATTCTCTCCAGGGAAAAGCAGACAGCTATTTATTCAAGAACTAGCATGTGCATATAAGTCCTTCATGTGCCAACTGAATACAAATTTCAGATAAGTCACTGAATCACACCAGGCCTCGGTGTGCAGACCTACAAAACAGGGGTACACTAGCCAAAGTAAATTGAAGAGAAGCTAGTTTGAGGACAGACAAAATGTGACCTATGAGATAATTCCATCAAGCCTCTGCCCCTCTTAGGTCACAAAGTATCAGCCAGCTTTTGGGCCAGACAAATTAGCAGGCAGGAGGAGAAATAGCACAGCATTGAAAGATACTGACAGACCCTTCACGACAGTTAAATGGTGAAGCTAGAAGCCATACAGAATCACATTATCACTAATTCATAAAGTGTAGAGATATATAAACATTTAATTTGAAAAATTACAATTACACTAAAGAATAAGGAAATGCACTTCTGAGGGCAAAGGATTTTTGTTTGTTTGTTTTTACCAATATTACCTGTCGGCTGAGTTTTTTAAGGTAAGAGATAACACTGTAACTAAGTCCACAATCTAAATTATCTGATATCAGATTTGGAGCTCCCATCATCCTTAGTGCTTTCTTTAATGGCTATAAGGAAACAAAATATACAACAGTAAGAATAGAATAAATCTTAAAATACTCAAAGTCAGTTACAAGGGGCAAAAGGACATGTTCATTTCTTAGAAGTCAAGGTGCTGCACATAAAACCAAACATGGAACATTAAAAAGTGGCAATGAAAATAGCAGAGAAGTAAGGCACAGAAAATAAAAAAAAATCAGAAGAGAGCGGGTAAGAAGAACAAGTAACAGCAAATTCAAACAAGTAAATTGCTTTGTCTTAATTCCCATTATAAAATCATTTCCCATTACATTATTATTGCATATCTTATTCCTGCCATTGTAAATTCCAACATAATCCAATTGTCCCTCCCAACACCACCAATGATCCCAGTGAAGATTCTGCCTTTTCACCTCTAGAAACTTGGCTTTAAGTTAGCACATCAGCCTCTGAAATAGCTATGACAATCCTGATTTGCCTAATATTGCCAGTTCAGAATCATCATGAATATTTCCCTCAAACTATGTAATTCAATATAAGGTCAAGTAATACTTGTTTCTTTTTTGGTTCTTCCCACTGTCCATGCCTCCACTTCATGCTGTGAGTAGAGCACATTGAATTAGGAAACAATGAAATATAATTTCAGAATTTTGTTTTCAGAGGGAAAACAACATTGAGAATTTCTAGAGTTAAAAAGGGAAGTTGGTATAACACATGCGTTGAGACCTATCTGTTCTTAGATTCCAAAATGACAATTTTGTAAGGTTAATTTTAGTAAGAGAAACAGATGTGTTTCATAAAATAAGCATGGCAGGTAAAAGAAAAAAAATAGAAAAAAACAATGTGTTTTTTTTTTTTTTGCCATCATGACATCTCTATATTCTTACAAATGGCTTGAGAAGTCAATGACAACATAAATGTCTGTAGGTACAAAGACAGCTATCTTCTTATGGGGCAAAGCTTTTGATTCATTAGTCCTTATGGCACGAATCATCCTTAAGAGTTAATACATATATACACAAAAATACATACTATTAAGTAGTATGGAGGCAAAGTTTTTAAGTAGCTGTCAAAAGCCTGTCGCCACTTCAGATTTGGCTTAAGCTTGTGAACCTTAAACAAGTCATCTGTAACAGAAAAGGAAATAAATTACTTTACTTCAGCCCTAACTTTCAATATCTGTCACATCTAGAAATCTTAGATTTTAATATTACATGAACCTTTCTTTGGAGTTTATTTGATTATCTTTTTTGATTCATCATATTTACCAAAATTATAAACAGATGGTCTCCAACTTACAATAGTTCAACTTGTGATTTTTTAAAAAAAGTTTTATATATATATATATATATATATATATATATATATAGAGAGAGAGAGAGAGAGAGAGAGAGAATTGGTGCTCTAGGGCCTCTAGCCACTGCAAATAAACTCCAGATGCATGCATCACTTTGTGTATCTGGCTTTATGTGGGTACTGGGGAATCAAACTTGGGTCCTTAAGCTTTGCAGGCAATCACCTTAACTCATATCTCCAGATTCCAGTTTATGATTTTTAACTTTATGATGGTGGAAAAACAATAGACAGTAACAACCAAACTCTGAATTCTAAATAAATTGTGAAGAAACTTTGCTCAGCCTGGCGATATGCAGTACAGTGTGCTTTCTCCTAATGCTGGGCAGCAGTAGTGAGCCAGAGCTCTCTGTGAGCCCATGAGCATGATGGGAAACAACCAACAGTGTGCTCTGTGACTCAATTATGATGATCTGGAGGTTAGGGATATTACAGGCATATGTTAACTTACTATAGGTTTATTAGACTTAACCTCATTGTAAGTCAAGGAGAATCTCTAGTGTATTTTTCAAGAAAATGAAGTCAAATTTTAATATACATATTCATTTTCCATTTGCAAAGCTATATAAAGTATAATATTAAAACAAAATACACTACAAATATTTTACTGATCTATTAGGTATTAGTAACTCTACCCTAATACTTTTCACTTAAAATGGGATCCATATTCACTGGTTGATGGATTAATGTTTCTTTCATTTAAAAATATAGACGCTTTTATTTTGGTGAAAGGTCAAGGTCAATACATTTTTAAAGACCATGAAAACAAAAGCTAAGTTTATAATTTCTAGGAAACAATGGGCAAGCTCTATATTTAGATTCTCCTTAATTGATTTATATTTTGTTTAGCTCTATTTCTTTCATTCTTCATTTATTTCCATGTTCAAATATTTTGAACCAAACTTTATGCACATCAAATTATAGTTATTAAGTGATAACAAAAACATAAAAGAGATGGTAGGCTGAAATTTAAAATTGTTTACAGATAAATTAATTTCCTTTCTTTCTTCCTCTTCCCCCCTCTTCCCTCTCGTTTTTTTATTTTTTGAGATAAGGTCTTACTTTTAAATGCACTTATTTGAGGGGTACAGTTAAAAGCTCTTTCATGCAAAGCCTAATAGCTTAGGTACCCACATAAATCCAGATGCACAAAGTAGCACATGTGTCTGAGGTTCTTTTGTAGCAGCAAGAGGCTCCGGCATGTCTGTACTTACTCTCTCAGCCTCTCTCTCTCTCTAATAAATATATAAGATATTTTTTAAAAAATTTATTTGAGAGAGAGTATGCACATTCCATGTCATCTTGCACTGCAAACAAACTTCATATACTTTGTGTTGGCTTTGCATGTGAACTAGGGAATTGAACCCAGGCCAGCAAGCTTTGCAAGCAAGTGCCTTTAACCACTGAGTCATCTTCCCTGCTTGAGAGAAGGTCTTGTTATGCAATTAAGGCTTGCCTTGAACTCACAGGCTGGAATTGGAATTCCTGATCTTCCTGAATCAGTCTTCCAAGTGCTGTGATAACAAGTGTACCTACACATCTGGCTTATTATGTTTCTTGAACACCCTATGTAGATATGTAACTGAAAATATTTACCTTAGATATGCATATATTACCTGTCTCCAAACTCAACTATAGTTATTTTAATAACCTAAATACAGTATGTATACTGTATGAAAACTCCCAAAACATCTCATTATTTCATTCTAAATGTGAAAAAATTCTAACAATGCAAAACTGGTGTTGCCAGCTATCAATATGTACCTGCCACACATATGAATACCAAAGATACTATAAATTCATCCTTTGTTTTGTTTCTTCAAGTTTTATAGTTCTTATTTTTAACAAATCACTTTATTTCTGAGGGAAAAAAAAGGCTATTCTTTACAATTCTAAATCACTTTAGTTCAGAACTACAACAGCTTTTTTCTTTTTTGTATCTCTTCCATTTTTCGTATTTTTTATTTTACTGTTATAATGAATTATTCACTCATGCTGAAATAAACTGATAAATTTTAAAGTCATAAAATAAAGGTTTCTTGTTCTTTTGGTACATGATAGGAAGGACAGGGAGAGAGAGATCTGAAGGGATTCCTAATATAGTGAAACATTTAGGACTTTTACAGACCATTCATATCTTGACAGGAAGAAATAAAAACTGTATAAATATTTAGTTAATTTGTGTTTTTTCGAGTCTGTTGGGAATTAAGTGGAGATTTGGAAACTAGCAAATGTAAATTGAAGTGTCTTTCAGAGACTGGGAAGATGGCTCAGCGGTTAAAGGTGCTCATTTGCAAAGCCTTTCAGCCTGGGTTCAATTTCCTAATCCTGGTGTAAAGCCAGATGCATAAATTGGTGCATGTGTCTGGAGTTTGTTTGCAACAGCAAAGAGGCCCTGGAATGCCCATTCATTCTCTTATTTTTTCTTTCTCTCTCCCCTTGCATATAAATAATTTTTTAAAGACTAATAGAAATAAAATAGGTAATGAGAGCCAATAATATACTTTAGTTTTTCTTTTTAACAATGCTAACTAAGTACCATGATTTTGCCCAAAAGCTGGTTTAGCCTGTTATTTATAAATGTTTTCTTTTTCCCCAGTGTCAAGGATCAAACTCAGGGCTTCACACATGCTAAGTAAATGCACTACCACTTAGCTACAGTCCCAGATCTTTTCAGATTTTTTAAAATGGGGCCTGGGGAAGTGTAGCAGTTCTTGCTGATGGGAAAAAACATCCAAACTACCAGCAGCTGATGGGAGGAATGGGTTTATGTCCATTTATACTGTCAAGGGGAAGTTTTATCATGGCAGGGAAAATCATCACACCCTGTCATATCATCTGGAAAGGAGAAGCAAAAGTGAGCAAGCACTGGCAAGGGGGAGCTGGGCTATCACACCACAAAACCTGCCCCAGAAACACACCTCCTCCAGCAAGACTCCACCTCCCAAAGGCCTAACAACCTTCTGAAATTGCCAACAGCTTGAGAACAACTATTCAAAACACATAATGCTATGGGGGACACTCTGCATTCAAACTATCATAGGGAAGGAAGAAAATGTTCCATAGACTAGATTAACAGCAGAGAGCTCTTAGGGAAACACTGTTTTCATCTCTACATCTGAAGCTGGGCAATGATTTCCATGTCCTTGTGGATGCCACATGGGGTCTCTAGGATGGTTAAAGAAATATTCAAAATTAGCTGATCCATTCTTGGAAGAAGATGTTATGAAAGTATAACATGAGAGTAAAGTGGGGACAGGGGAGATTTTTTCAGTGGTTGGAGTTGCTTGCTTCCAAAATCTGTTGGCCCTAGTTTAATTCTCAAGCATCCCATGTAAGCCAGATGCAAAAGTGGCACAAGCATCTGGTGTTTGTTTGCAGTTGTAAGAAACCCTGGCATGTAAACACACACACATTAAAAAAAGAAAAGTGAGGGCTGGGGAGATTTCTCAGTGGTTAAATGCACTTGATTGCAAAGCTTGATGGCAAGGGTTCAATTTCTAAGTACCAAGGTATAAAGTCAGATGCAAAAAATAGTACATGCTTCTGAAGTTCATTTGCAGCAGCAAGAGGCCCTAGCATATCTATAGACTCTGTCTCTCTTAAATAAATAAAAAAATGACACTACCAACACCTCAAAAGCTACTGATACCCACACCTCAAAAGCTACTGATACCCTATTTTCCGTTTTATCTCCTCTATGGCTTCCTCTAAGAGGATAGATCCATGGTGAATCCATGCTTGGTTACTTCTTTAGCTGAGTGAGTTTGGATTAATCACTTCACCTTTTTAAACCTCCATTTTGTCAGGTAAGGTCTAAGCAATTTAACTCTATTAACTGATTTAATTCCAATTAAATGTGCTTGAGATAGGCATTGACATTATTTCATTGCTCAGATGAATAAACTGAAGCACAAGGAGGAAATGTATCTTGCTCAAGGTTACAGAGCTCTGAAGTAGCATAGCCAGACTGCCTACCTGGGCAGCTATGCCCTATATTTCATACTTTTTTAACATACTAACTGATCTTGCTAATATAGCACTTGATAAGATAAAATTATAGAAAAGTAGGTCAAAAGTATACTTAAAAATAGAAAAAAATGTTATTACTAGTATAAATGAATATTACCCTATTCTCTTTACTATATGGTTTAAACTTGAGGTTATAAAGATGCTTTTAAAGTATAAATTAATACATAATTATAGACATATTTCATTGGTAAGTTATTAATTGATAAAATATACAACATATATTATGTAGTGACAACTCAAAGAATATATTTTCACACTGGACTAAGAAATAAAGTAGCAAAGATACAAAATTATCCTGCTGATATGTATGTTTTATTTTTAATTTTTGTTTACTTGAAGGCAGAAGGAGATAAAAGAGACAGACAAGCCGGACGTGGTGGTGCATGCCTTTAATCCCAGCACTCGGGAGGAAGAGGTAGGAGGATCACCAGAGTTCAAGGCCACCCTGAGACTATACAGTGAATTCCAGGTCAGCCTGGGCTAGAGTGAGACCCTACCTGTGGGGAGCTGTTTATTGTGCCTTTATCTGCATCAACATTGTTTTGAAGGTCTCTGTCCTTCCCCCTACTTAATGCTAAGTTCTTATTTCTCTGCTAAACTTTCTCTCCCCTGCCTGCAGGCTTCCTCCTAGAGATCACATGATCCTTGCTGTGGCCAGGTTACCTAGCTATCTGGTTATGATAATTCCTAAGTAACCACCCATGCATCTCCTCCTGTGAGAGGATATTTAAGTACTGCCTGTTCTGTAATAAAATGAGTTTGATCAGTAATACTGACTTGCTCCATCTTTTGCATCTCTTGTTCCTTTTTCATTCGGCTTCAATTATCATGTACTCTGACCTTTTTTAGAGGAAGGGGACAGAATAACCCATTGGCGTAAGCAGTATTTTGTTAGATCATGTCAAGGAACAGACTCTTCTGCAGTAGGAAATTATAATCCAGCTTAATGGATGTTGAGAGCTGTAAACTTTTAGGTAAAGTTACTTGATGGTGTTTCTCTCTTAGGTGAAAAGCTGATAGTGTACCCTGAACATCTGCTTCATTAACATTACCACTAGTGAACAATTTATATCCAAGTCTTTATGCTTTTCCTATTTATTTCTCCAGTGTCTGAATTCACTGTAAAATGGAAGTGATTTCTTCTGTCTACTAGCAGTAGTGAGCAACTGTCTTTTGCAAAGGAAGTTAGAGGCTACATTCCCTCCATGGACTTTCCTATGGATAATACGCATTTGCTGCCCCCCCTCATCAAAACAAGGAATTTTCTCTTCCAAACCTGTCAGCAGAAGGTATGTCTGCATACCTCAATAAGGTGTGACTGTAAGGCCCCTCCCCCATGCAAAGCTGGCTGAGCTGTTCATTACAAAGGCCCTGCAGACATGCTCAGATAATGGGAACTTTTAAGTTCCTAATATTAAGAAGAAACTAGATATAAAATTGCCTGATGTTAAAATTTTATTAATTTGATTTCTAGTCAAATTTATATAGCCTTTTTTCTATAAAATCATCTATTCAGGATAAGTCAAGCCTTGTAGATATATTATAGCAGAATAAGCATGAGCTCACTGCACTCTCCCTTATATTCATTGTCATATTCTTCAGGACACTAGTGGCCAGTCACTTAGCATGTAGTGAGAAACTACCAGAGCTTTGAAGTCCACTGAGACAAAAGAAATAATTGCTTTAGCTGTGATAAGAAGTTAAGTTAAGGCCAGAGATCACCTGGGAAGGATTATCTGGACTTCTCTAGAACCCATTGTAAGGTGTGAGTTGCTAGGTGCTTGTAATTTACATGCCTAAATGTCACTTACGCATCTCTTTGTAATTGGGACCTGGGTATAAACTTAACCCCCCTCTCCTCTTGGTGCGAAGGCTTGTCTTTTTGTGGCTGGAGATTTCTACAACAGATACTTGTGATCTATTTACAGAGCTGAGGCAGGAGGATGGAAAATGCTTACTGGACTAATAAAAAATTTCCTCCTTCTGGGCTATTCGAAGACATTTTCCTGATTCTACAATTTTGGATTTTAACTTTGATACAGACCTTTTGTCTTTTCAGGTTAACCTCAATCAGTTTTGAAAATTCTACCAAGGGGGGGGGGGAAATATATATATATATATATATATATATATATATATATATATATATATATATATATATATATATATATATATACATATTCTAAGGTTTCAAAGATATCATTCTCAGATGTGGTAAAAATGTTAAATATAGCTGTTTCAGAGATCAATATGTTTTGCCTATGCCGTCTCAAAATGTACAGCATAAAATTATTTACAGGAGATATTTTTTATCCATAGATTAAAGCCTATAAAAATGTGCTAATAAATGTTATATGGTTTGTCAGTTTTCTTAAACTTCATTCATAAAGTTACTACTTACAAGGAAATGCCTAATTCTTTTGATACTAGAATATTTTTCCTTCTATTAGATAAAGGTTAAGTCAAATTGGTATGATTTCTCTAAATTCTAATAAGGATAAAAGACTAGTTCTATAGACAAAAATGCATTGGATACCAATTTTCCTATAAAGCCAATTACAAATATTAGTGCTCATGGACTTAAAAATAGAAAAGGCAGATATTAATGTGTTCAACTGGCTTTGACTTTAGGACAGAGCTCCTCCTATTGCCAAATCCCCAAAACAGACATATTTCCCAATACTTCCTCATAAGCCAGACTGACCCACTGGTTTGTGACAAATGTAGAGGAAATAAATACACAAGGAGAATTATATCTTCTTTGTGGTGCTGAAGTCCATGATTATGTGGATAAACTGAGTCAAAAAAACACAAGGTTTCTTTTTTCATCTATTGCTCAATGCTTAGAGACATTGTCTACTATAAATACTGTATGTTTTCTGCTTATTTATAATAATAAAGAGGGGGAGAGAATTCCCCTAGAAAGTGTTTTACTTATAAGCCTGTTACAACCAGGCTGTTCATTGGATAGAGATATTTTTCAATGGTTGTAAAATTTCCAATTACAGATTTTTATACTATATAGTAATTGCTAAAGATATTTGCTTGGTCTCCAATAAAAAAACTAATTTTGGGTTTTTTTCTGAAAGACTAGTCATAGCAAGCTTTTAATAAGGTGACCGCCTCAGGTCAACTTTAGCACTAAATGATTCTCTTGCCTAAGTTTTTGTTATTCAGAATACAACCGTTTTTATTGCTTGTGAAAGATTTACTCACTGCAGAACAAGGAGGAGGAACCTGTCTGGCTTTATAGGAACACTGCTGTTTTTATGTGAATCTGGCATTGTCTGGGATAAGATCAAGAATGTACAAGAGAGAAAAAGGATTTATACTCCAATGCTCTCTGGAGCAGTTTAAAATGAGTCTTGCCTTATCTACTTTCCCTGCTGGGACCCTTAAATTGGATTACTAACCTTGCTATCGCTAGGACCTTTTCTTTTCATCAAGCTAATGACCTTCCCCTGTCTACAAATAGACGCTATAAGATTCAGCTTACCCAGGTCCATATTCTTAAACTTGAAATGGCTGATGATGAAAATTCACAGTCTACATAAATAAAAATTGCTGCTGGACTGGTTAGCCAAAGATGGGTAAGAGAACCTTGCATTCTAAGCATGGCCTGGCCCGACCTAAGACAGGAACCCCGCCATTCGTTGCTGGGTCATCCAGAGACGGGTAAGGGATGCCTGAATGCTAGAAGATCAATTCAACTTAAGACAGAGCAGGGATGATAGGGTCTCTGTATCCAAGATGGGTAAGACTTGTTTCTGAGGTTCCAACCTAAAACAGGCACAGTCCCATCTTGCCATTTAATATATAAGAAAGGGGGACCGGTGGAGAGCTGTTTATTGTGCCTTTATCTACATCAACATTGTTTTGAAGGTCTCTGTCCTTCCCCTTACTAACCAGTGATAAGTTCCTATTTCTCTGCCAAACTTTCTCTCTCCTGCCTGCAGGCTTCCTCCTAGAGATCACATGACCCTTGCTGTGCCCAGGTTACCTAGCTACCTGGTTATGCTAATTCCTAAGTAACCACCCATGCATCTCCTCCTATGAGAGGATATTTAAGTACTGCCTGTTCTGTAATAAAATGAGTTTGATCGGTAATACTAACTTGCTCCATCTTTTGCGTCTCTTGTTCCTTTTTCATTCTCACCCCTCTCTAGACCTTTTGCTGATGGACCCATGGGCCGGGGCACCTACCTTGAAAAAACCAGAGAGAGAGAGAGACAGAGAGAGACAGAGACAGAGATAGAGAGACAGAGAGACAGAGAGAAAGAGAAAATGGGTGTACCAGGGACTCCAGCCACTGCAAATGGACTCCAGATGCATGCACCACTTGGTGCATCTGGCTTTATATGGGTACTGGGGAATTGAACTTGGGTCATTGGGTTTTGCAGGCAAGTACCTTAACCACAGAGCCATCTCTATAGCCTTCTTGCTGATATATTTATGATGACCCACTCTTAAATTTCTTAAATCCAAACATTTAAAAGGACTTTCTTTAAATACATTGTGTATGGATAGCACTAACATGATCACAGTTAGTCAAGATTTGATCCTTTTGTAACAATTTAGAAACCATGCTCAAAAATATTCAAGGGCTTAAGAGATAGATGGCTTAGCAGTTAAGATATTTGTCTGCAATGCCGAAGGACCCGAGTTCAATTCCCCAGTGCCCATGTAAAGCCAGATGCACAAGAGGGTCTATGTGTCTGGAATTCATTTACAGTGGCTGGAGGCCCTGGGATGCCCATTCTCTCTCTCTCTCTCTCTCTCTCTCTAATACATTAATTAATTAATTAATTAATTAATTAAAAAATTCAAGACTTTGCTTAAGTTGCTCCTTTTAGAAATTTTGCATAGAAACCATAACTTTTACAATTACAGTTATTGGAGAACTCATCCTGCTTAAAATAGATGTCTCAAGAACATGTAACTTTCTAGGGAGAAAGAAATATAATGAAATACAATCCAGTATCCTCACAGAAGCCCTGTTTTCTAAAGAAACTCATCAAATTCCTGGGATATTAACTCAAATGAAACCCGTGGTTTCTTTGGCCCAAACTTGTCTATAAAAGGCCAAGCTTATTTAAAAAATAGAGAGGAGAAGCTCACTGGAGAGTGCAACCTGAAGAACAGCAGAAGAAGCCAAAGGTCTATTCTGTGATGGATAAGGAATAAAAAAACAAAGCAGATAATATTCAAACTGTGCCCTTTCAAGTCAGATTTTACACATTTATCTATTCTGGCATTGATCATTCTTTGATTACATTTGAAATGCTAAATTTATTATCTAACTTTTGTTTCTGTCACATTTTAAAGATGATTAAATGGTACATATTTTACTCACCTAAAAGAGAAGCAAAACCATGTAGTTGTAAGGCATCACAAAGAGGTTTACACAAGTTAAAGTTGTACTAGCTTTTAAATAACCAAATGGGTATCCAAGTTCATTATATTTTCCACTACTAGTAACAAATACCTGAGAAGGACATGAAACAATACACAGTTATGACAATAATAATTTTATGTGAAGCTAAACTCATAGCAACAGTCTATAACAACATCTGAACAATAGAATTGCAACTTAAAAATAGGAAGAATGGTTTTTGCTTATGGTCATATCAAAATAATTATACTAAACTGGGTGTGGTGGTGCATGCCTGTAATCCCAGCACTCGGGAGACAGAGGTAGGAGTATCACCCTGAGTTTGAGGCCACCCTGAGACTACATAATCATCCTGGACTAGAGTGAGACCCTACCTTTGAAAAATCATCATCATCATCATCATAAAAGTTCACTAAATATGAATATTCAAGCTATAATTTTCCACAGTTATGTTTTAAATGAATAGTATGATGCAGTAACCACTTAGAGACCACAGGCCACATCAACAACACCCAAATATTTTACTTAGTTAATACAATGGAAAATAATGCTGAAATACTGTTAAATATACCACACATTAAAACAAAGGGTAATTAGGGTAGACTTAGAAAACGAATACAGTCACACAAGAAAAAGCCTATTGAAAGGATTGTGTAAACAGTCCTCATGTGTAATACTAAAGTCTTGCCTAGTTCCCTTTATTGTCCCCCTCCTCTCTCCTTTTATTCATCTTTTACTTAATAAATATTTACTGAGTAACCTATTATAAGATGGAAACTACTGAAATTTATTTTGAGGCAGCAAAGAGTTGTTTAACCTAGAATGCATTTTCTCTCATATGTATATGCAACATTCAAAAGAAAGACTAAAACATTAATCCTAGTCCATATAACTATATTTTATTCCTTACTGATATTCCTGAGGTAGTATATATTATACTGTCAGCCCCTATACACTTAATGTGCTGTGTTAGAGTCCTCCATCTACCACGTTTGAACTCTTTGAACCCATTGAGGACACGAGAATGATTTTTTGAGATGTAAATATTGCCAAAATCCTCCTGTGTATTACTTAATACAAAAAATGAGAGCCGGGTGTGGTGTTTTAGGCCTATAATCTCATCACTCAGGAGGCTGAGGTAGGAGGGTAACTGTGAGTCAGCCTGGACAAGAGTGAGAGACTGCCTAAAAAAAATTGAATCCTGATGTTTTAACATTTGTTTACCATGCTTGTTCACTGTAACAGCAGTATCCCCTACCAGTTCATGAAATTCTTTTTATATTATATTTAGTTATTACTTAAGCAAATCTTTACTACATAATTTATGACTCCAAAAAACACAAGTTATGTTAAAACATCATTCTACTGCATTACAATTTAAATGTTAATTTAAGCAGGTAGGTACAAGATAGAATGCATTTTATTTACTGACTGTGCTTGAGAAAAGGGGGAAATGCATCATGAAATATTTAAAAATGTATGCATACCCAGCAGTCAAGGGACAGATCTGATTCCCATGAAAATAAAAAGCACCATTTTTGTTTTTTTTTATTCCTTTTTTCCTTTCCCATAAAAAACTTGATTTTTTTCTAAATGCCTTATCACCCACAAATGCATAGATTGAGGGAAGTTGCAAGGGATATTTAGAGAATATAGTTCAGAGAAAGTTAACTGTTCAGTACCAAGCCACATAGGTGGTGGCAGAGCTACGGTTAGAATCTATTCTCTGTTATGTTTTTACCGAATTTCCTGGTTTCTTGTTCATTTTATTCATTTCAGTTGCACCAACTAATTACATAAAAATACTGGGAAGGACTCTGTGACTAACAAATTTGAGAATTTTATAGTCTTTAGTATATGAATGAAAGTTTATTTTATTTTATTTATATAAACTATAACAGGTTAATTTTTTTATCTCCCTGCCCCAGCTCCCCTTATCCTAAAGGCCCTCTTCAGTGGGGTTATGGTGTTCACTATGTGGTCAGAAAGGCCTCAGTCAGTCCCTGTGGGGTAATCAGGACACTCTGTCTCAGGGTAGTCCTACCCACTCTGTGTCTTTTACAATCTTTCCACCCCCTCTTCCACAATGTTCCTTGAGCCATGTCAGACCTGTCGGCAGTCTGATTTTGTGGTGAGTTCTCTGTAGGCCCTGGATTTCCGTTTTGATAGGTTTTGACGGACCATTGTGTTTGTAACCATCAACCTTGCGCTGGTTGTCAGGTGTTGTGGTCAACTTCTTAGTTGCTGTGCAGAAAGAACCCAAGCAAAAGCAGCTTGTGGAGGAATGGGTTTATTTGGCTTACAGACTCAAGGGGAGACTCCATCCTCACAGGGAAAACGATGGCAAGAGCAGAGGGGTGGAGATCACCTCTGCCACAGCACTGCAAACAGTGGCAGGAAGGTGTGCCAAATACTGGCAAGGGGAAGCTGGCTTATAACCCCATAAGCCCGCCCCCCAACAACACAGCTTCATCGAGGTTGTAAAACCCAAACTGCCATCAGCTGAGGATTGATCTATCAGAACACATTCATTTGTTTGTGGGGGACACCTGGATCAAACATGACAGTCCACCCCTGGCCCCCATAAACTAATAATCATACAATTTATAAACACAATATGTTCAGCTCAACTCTAAAGTCCCCGCAGCTTTCAATTGAGCCATAATACTAAAAATAAACCCATAATGGCACAGAACATTCACAATGCAAAACATGAGGCACAGCAAAAACAGATTGACCAATACAAGATTTAAAACAAACAGGGCACCATCAATCTCTAACTCCAAGTTCAATGATTCTAACCAATAACAGAAGTCTCTTGGAGATTCAATTCCGCCCCTCCAGCTCGGCTACTCACAGTCTGGGAAAACTTCATCCGGTGCTGGCAGCTCGCCTTGGCACCCATCCGTAGTCCTGGAATTCTTTGGGTCTCCATTGCAACCCACAGTTCATTCTCATGGCCCCATCGGGCTCCATGCAGGCAACCTTGCACACCTGCTTCACATGCCGATGGCCATTTTTCAAAAACAAAACTGTGTTGCAAATCCAGTGACCCTCTCTTTCTAACCAATCTCCATTCCACAGAATTAGGAGGGCTAACAACTTGTTAATCCAGGGTGGATCAAAGCATTCAGGTCCCTTACTTCAAAGAGTCCACATTCTTCCTGTTGTTCCAATGCAGACCAGCTGGCTGAATCGCAATGGTTGTCATCTCTCAAACATTTGCAGGTGAACGGGCAGCAGTTTCGACCCAAAGATCTTTCTTTCTGTGCCATCTCCATCTGTTCACACCAGTCCATCTTTATGTCAAGCAACCCCCACAGGTTTCCAGGACACAGGCAGGCAGAACACAGTAAGCCTCTCATGCAAACTGCTTCTGGCACAGTCCTGACAAAGTTCTTTCTCCCCCTCGTAAGCCAAACCTCACAGATCATAGTTCTCACTACATTCAGGTCTTGTAACTCTGACCAGAATGGTCCATCACACTTTACTCACAGCACTGCAAGGCACCTCTTATGACAAGGTTTCCAATCTGTCCATATTCCTCCTGCAGATCACTTCCAGAAGGTCCAAAGCCACAGAATCAGGGTTCTAGCAGCAACAAATGACCCCACATCCTGGTACCAAAACTGTTGTGGTCAACTTCCTAGTTGCTGCGCAGAAAGAACCCAAGCAAAAGCATTTTGTGGAGGAATGGGTTTATTTGGCTTACAGACTCAAGGGGAGACTCCATCCTGGCAGCAAAAACGATGGCATGAGCAGAGGGGTGGACATCACCTCTGCCACAGCACTGCAAACAGCAGCAGGAAGGTGTGCCAAATACTGGCAAGGGGGAGTTTGCTTATAACCCTCATAAGCCCACCCCCAACAACACAGCTCTAGTGAGGTTCTAATTCCAGAATTGCCATCAGCTGAGGATTGATCTATCAGAACACATTCATTTGTTTGTGGTGGATACCTGGATCAAACCATGACATCAGGCTAGCAGTAAGAGCAGTTGAATAAAAGGTTTTTAATTCTAGGAAGAAAAATATTCTAGGGATTCTGGGAAGATGGCAGTGTATTAGGAACACCAGAGCAGGCAGAGGTAAAATACATCATCACTCTGACAACTCAAGCGAGGCAAGAAAATTTTTAGCTTGGAAGAAATCATAGGTACAGTCAGGGATTCCACATAAGAGACTTAAAACTCCAGCTGATGAGCAGACCACCCACTAAAGAAAAAAAAGCCTGCTTCCCTTAGTGATAATTTGTCCCCAACTTTTTTGGGGGCAAACAAAGCTTAGATTAGGTTAGCAAAAAGCTGATGGAGTGGAAGATACAAACAGCAAGCCCCAGAACCTGCCCACCCTCTCCACTCATTGGTTTGTCAGTCAGAACCCACCCACAGGACTCAGTAGCCAGCCCCCCGGAGGAGCCAAAAGAAAAGGAGGCATGCCTCAGCCTCATATAAAAAGGTTTTTACACAAGTTTA
>PVHP010015311.1:0-37698 GCA_004024765.1 Zapus hudsonius
CCCTCGAGTCCGTAAGCCAAATAAACCCATTCCTCTACAAGCCGCTTTTGCTTGGGTTCTTCCTGTGCAGCAACTAGAATGATGACTGCAACAGGGGTCTAGAGAGACGAGAGGCTGAACGCTTAGGAGAATGCTGGAGGTCAGGTGCTCAGGACCCAGAAGGAGAAGGTAGACTGGGAGAAGCAGAAGCCAGCACAGATTTCTGGAATGAAGAGCCATGTATTTGCCCAAACCCACAGACAAGTGGATGTCAGGGATCCCAAAAGAAACCCCCATGCTTGGAAGATCCGGGCCCCCAAAGCCTCTGTGAACTGCAGCAGTATTGGGAGGCTTAGGTTGGGAAGTCAGAGGCGGTGAGAAGCTGTCAGGGAGGGACAATTTCACTGTCATCAGTTTTGAGGAGAAACACCAGCTAAAAGAAGGAATTGGAGTAAATGTGTCCTCCCCAAAACAAAAATTTTAACACATTACCATCACCTATGGGAAGAAATCAATTTCCACCTGATCCAGGTTAACACACCTACCCGTATTTATTCACAAACCATGAACCAACAGTTGCAACAGAACTTTTAAGAAACATTACCTACCTTTACAATACCCGAAGCATTCTGCTGTTTTCTATTGTGTTCTGTGCAGCACTATTAAATCCATTGTGTGTTGTCTTATTTCTCTTTTATAAAGGCAGGTTGTTCTCAAGCCCCTGAACGCACATTAGAAGCGTCTGGAGAGTAGTTAAGAAATTCAGAGGTCCAGACCATACCTGAAGTGATTTAATGGCTCTGGATAGGGTGTCCCTGAGTCCCTTCAGGTGGAACTATTGAACAGGATTTCAGCAGAGGGAGGAGAAGTTGAGTCTGGAGCACAGAGACCAGGGCTGCCTCGGAGAACAAGGGGCTCATCTGTCTCCCACTCCCATCTATTGCAGGAGGCAATAGAAGTCGCTGAGGGGAACCCAGGAGCAGGTTCAGTCCCAGCACCCTGTGGTCCTGGGCTAGAGCATCCCTGTGTGAAAGAGACATGAGGGTGACTTTTGGGGTCTGTGTTCGAGACCAGCTGAAACTGGAGTTTCAAGATGAGACAGAAGAGAGCTGGAGAGATTGCTCAGTGGTTAAGGTGCTTGCCTACACAGCAGAAAAACCTGAGTTCGAGTCCCCAGTACCCCTGTAAAGCCAGATGCACAAGGTGGCGCATCTGGAGTTCATTTGCAGTGGCTGGAGGTCCTGGTGTGCCCATTCTCTTTCTCTTTCAAATAAATAAATATTTTTAAAAGAAGAAGAGATGGGAGAGAGGCACTCTCAGGAAAGGCACTACTGCTGGTCTGAGGACACTTCAGCTGGACCGCGTGGCCTTGTCTCTAGTCCGTGTGTTCCATCGGGGAAATTGATCCTGTCAGACATCATGTCTTTCACCCCAGGGCTCTCACTTCATCAGGCCAGCTTGGCTCAGACACCCAAGCATTGCTGGAGTGTGACCCGTTGGCTATTCCCTGTCATCCGCACAGAACAAGGATGGAAAGAGACAGGGCTCCTTTCTGCCACTTCCTAGTTTGGATTCTCTTAGGTGCCATGTGGGAGGACCTTGGGCCCTGCCTGTCTGACAAAGGAGTCCCTTAGGATAACAGAAGCCAAGCTGGGTGAAGGCTCTATGTGAGTGGCAGGGTGTAAGGGGTCTCGAAAGGTCAGGATAAAATGATATAATAATAAAGTATAATATAAAATATAAAAGTAACATATTAAATATATTAAATATTTCTAGTTTAATATATAAATAATCTATAATATAAATTATATATAAAGATAGTTTGTATATTCACTATATTAAATAATATAAAATGATATAATAATAAAGTATAATATAAAATATAAACGTAACATATTAAATATATTAAATATTTCTAGTTTAATATATAAATAATCTATAATATAAATTATATATAAAGATAGTTTGTATATTCACTATATTAAA
This sequence comes from Zapus hudsonius, assembly GCA_004024765.1. NCBI lineage: Eukaryota > Metazoa > Chordata > Mammalia > Rodentia > Dipodidae > Zapus > Zapus hudsonius. The sequence goes on from PVHP010015311.1 coordinate 1,966, forward strand.
TAATAAAATATATAAAATAATGCCATATAATAATAAAAGCATGGACACCTGCTGCGGACTGAGGTAATGTAGCCACTGTGTATTGTCAGCTGCTTGGTGAGAGAGCCCAGGATTGGGCACTGGCCAGCTTTACAACTCCAGCTCTCTCTAGTCTCTTCCTGCCAGAATGTTCTTAACCTGTGTGAACCCTATTCTCCTTATCTATAAAATGGAGATGTTTAATTCCTACCTCCGGGATCGTTCGGAGGTTTGGATGAGATAAGGCATGATGGAAGGGAAGGTTGGTGTTTAAAATTCTAAATTAAGTGGTGCGGATCTGTGGGAATGAGTTCCTCACAGAGCAGAGCCCTCCTTCCCAGCTTTCCCGGGGCTCTGTGCCTTCTCTCCTCACATTCTGGGTTGCAGTCTGGGCTTCTGCATGCCAGCAATGGGACAGACAACCATGCTGTCTCCACCCAAGCCTCTGGCCTCTGGACTGTTCACTCCTCAGAGCCTGAGCTCTGCAGGTAGTCCTGAGAGAAATCCCGGTATCTCTTCTCGGCTTTTCCAGCGACTTCCTCTACTGGCTCCTGTGTAGAATGCTGTCATTCTCCTGAAGCATTGTCAAATGTCAGTGTCTGAACCTCGTGAACAATATGGAGAGTTTGCCAGGCACCTTCGTGTCTCAGGACTGGTACTTGCTGTGCTCTTCCCTTGGAAAGCGTCATACTACGTGACCTTCCCCTTGGCCTCTTCGGGCCTTTGTGCAAATGTTTCCTAGGGCTGTCACAGAACTGTCCCATCTGAAGGGCAGTCCTCTTCTGGCTCCTTGGCTTCTTTCCCTCTGAAGCACCTGCCGCCATCTGGTGGACTGAACTCACCTGTTGGCTGTCTTGCTTACCTGTCCATGTCCCCTCACCCAAGATGAAAGAAAGCTGCAGGAAGCCCAGGGCCCCTGCATTGCCCTTGGGTGGCTCTCCAGCATCTAGGATAGTTTTCGGTATTTGCAGGCACTCACCACACATCGACTCTTTAAAAGAATATGTGGGCTTAGGTTCTGCAGGTCTGGGCCAAGGTTGAACTCTGCATGGAAGCTTCCAGATCAAACGGGGGCAGTGGAACATTATCTCAGGGTGGAGCTTTTGTCCTGTCAGTCTGACTTGCAAGAGGCTGATGTCCCAGCTCCTGTCTCCCTCAGAGCAGGCACTTGGGTGGTTCAGGGCCCTCAGACCTCTTGGCAGCATCCTAGAGAAATGGCATGAGTGCAGGTGGTGGGTGCAAGGCAGAGAATGGTGGCAGGAGCTTCCCTTTGCTGTGACCCCAGCCTGGACTTCCCATCCACCCCGCAGGCTCTCACTGGCTTCCATGTTACCCAGCTCCTGTCAGCTGTGCAACTCTGAAGCCTTGTTTTTCCTCCCCTGGGAACAGCGATCTGGGCCTCCTGGCTTTAATTACTAGGAGTTTTAATGAATCCCAGTAGGCTAGTGAGCCAGTGGGCTAGTTAGCTGGGGCTGGGATGCAGTCTCTGCAGCTTCCAGAGAGACAGGGCTTTCAGCTGATAGAACCACCTCTGCTTTTGATTCCTACCATTCATTCATTCATTCATTTGTTCACTAGTTCACTTGTATATTCCTTCATTTGGCCCCTCAGCAGATGTTCATGTCATTCTGTGAGCCTTTTCACACCTCACAGGTCACCTAGGACCTGGTACAGAGCCAGGTGCTCTGAAAATGTGACCCTTTTAGGTCCCCTCACCAGCTGTTCAGGTGGCCTCCTGGCCCACAATTCAGCCACCCCCACTTTCAACAACAAAAACCCAAACTTTTTTTTTTTTTTGCTGTACTTAGTTTCTGTTTCCTTTATGAATTCGCAGCTTTTTGAGAAACAGAAATAATACAGCCTTATTTTCTGTCACTTGAAATTTCAAAATTAACCTGAATGTTAGTGCTAAGCACATCAAAACCATGGTAATGTCGACTCTTTCGTTACACGTCTCACCGCTGGCAGCTGCTCTTGGTTGGCAGTGACTTGCTTAGCTTAATCGGTCCCCACCTTTGCCCTCCACTGCTGTTCCCAGAGAGGAAAAGGGTGGCTCTGGCATGATGGCTATAAGGACATTGTCCCTCACTCCCAACCATGTTCTCCCTCGTCCACGGATCTAGTCTCCACTCTGGCCATGTTTGCATGAAACTTTTCGTGTTTATTGCCAGAAGAAGACAGAACTAAGTGGACCTCAAGGGACAGACAGACAGACTATCAGTGTCAAGGGGACAGACAAGATCATTCTATCAAAGCCTTGCTGCCTAGATTAGTTATATGTAGTATATTAGTTCCAGCCCTATATAGTCCCATGTTGTCCTTGAACTCACAGTGATCTTTCTACCTCTGCCTTGGATTCAAGGCATAAGCCAACTTGCCTGGCTTTAGTTACTTATTGTTAGGACAAAATACACGATGAAGTCAAATTAAGGAAGGAAAGGTCTGCTTAGTGGCATGGAGTGGGGGGTAGTCTGCCGTGCTGGGGACGTCACCATGGCGTGCGTGTGTATGCATGAGGCAGCTGGTCACATTGCCTCCACAGTCAGGAAGCAGAAAGATGAATGTTGGTGCTCAGCTTGCTGTCTCCCCTTTTCTTCAGTCTGTGCCTCCAGCCCATGGGGCTGAGTTGTCCACATTCAAGCTGTGTCTTTCTTCCTCACTTAAATCTTTCTAGAAACCCCATCATGGGCACATGTAGAAGCATGTTTCCATGGTGATTCTCAATCTTGTTAGGTGGACAGTGAAGATTAGTGATTGCACTGGCTTTCCAGAGGAGCTGAGGATCTAAAAATGGCAGAAACCTGCCATGCCCACCATCTGGGCCCCAGAGCCAGACAAGAACCCCGAGTCCTCCCACCCGGCCTCTGCTTCTTCTTCCTCCCAGTGTGGTCTCTTTGCTCTGTCCCTCCCTTCAGATCACCTTGTTGTCTACCTTCCATGTGAGCACGGTGGCCAGGAAACCCTGGACTAGGTTTCGGTGGCTCTGGGGATGTGACCTGTTTCGCCCTGTTGTGAGAATGAAAGCCTTCACCCCTGACTTAGCACCAAGCATCACAGATCAGAAGCAGGGCTGGGGCTTGAAAACCTTTCATCCTGTGCACAGCCAGCCCAGGCCGGATGAGGGGGTGAGTCAGTGCTCCCACATGCCCTGGCTCCCTCCCACCACACTGTGTTTGAATCAGGATATATCAAGTAGCATGAACGAGCCAAGCTGGCAAAGGCTAGAGCAACTCAGTCCTGATCATCTCAGTGTCCAGCTTGCAGGAACCATTCAACCAATTTTGTGGACAAAAGAATAGTTAACCACCCCTCCAAAGGAAGATGGAGTCACCAAGTCTATTTCATAGGGAGCAGAACTAAATCTCAGAGAGATTAACAAAAAAAAAAGGGTCAGGGGTCCCGTGGCCAGGAAGGATGGAAATGGAAACCCAGAGTCACCTGTCCTGAGGCCCCATCTTCACACCATGCTGCTGGGAGCCAAGAGAACGTGTGCACATGGACTCCCTCCCTACTGGAATCAGCCAGCTTGCCCAGTATTTCTGGAAGGGAGCAGACCTAAGCCAGGGTAATGGCAACATACCCTAAAATGGCAGGTTTGTGTCCTGGAGCTTCAACATGGAAAAGCCACCCTCCCCCAATCTCCTGATGGGTACAACAAGGACAACTGGATTCCTCAGTCATCTTCATCCTGGCAACAGTAGGAAGGCTCAGCCAGGAAGTCCCCAGGCTCACCTCTAGGTGCTGGCATTAACCCAACTCAGTTGCTCTTTGTGGACAGGGCTAGCATTTTACCCCAACACACACACACGTCCAGTATGAGCCTCTCTTTATTTTCAATGAACTTAATAAGCTATCTTATGATATTTGAGGCATCCCTTTATTTGAGGTTATACTTTTCTTTCTGAGTGTTTAAGACCAAGCACGTAGCCAAAACTGATGTACTTTTTGGAGGTCAACAGTGTCTCTCCCAAGGGAGACTGTAGGGACCTGGGAGGAGCATTATGTCGTTGTCTGTTAAGATGAGTCAGGGCCATGCTCAACAAATGGTCTTTCCTCTTTTGGGAAGCCTGGAGGAACAAGTTTCCTCTGTTGTGACACTTGTTGCAGATTGTACAACAATTTTTTTCTGAGTCTCCTCGTCCTCCCTGATCCGGAAAACAGGCCACTTACCCACAGGCCAGTGCAAGATATGTTAGAAGTGTCCCGTCACCTCCTGTGGCCTTTTGACATGGGAGGCAGAGGTAGGAGGATCACTGTGAGTTTGAGGCCAGCCTGAGACTACATAGTGAATTCCAGATCAGCCTGGGCTAGAGCGAGACCCTGAAAAAAAAAATCAAACAAAAGAATAGTACAAAAGCTTAAAGTCATTGTATCCAACATCTCTGCCTAGTTGTCCTGTAACAGTAGGCCATATCTGAAGCAGAGAAAGCAGGCATGTCTTATCCTTTTAAGATTCTACCGGCTATAAGTATACTAGCAAATCTAAATCGATTGATTTGACTTAGAAATTGTAAGTCAGGAAAAGACACAAGACAGTACATCTTTATTTGAAAACATACCAGTTACCCAAGGATGGTTGGAAAGAGAACACCAGACAGCTCACGACCATTTTCCTCGGGTGAACATCACTTAAGCCTGAGGCTGTATCCTGCATGACTGCACACACAGGCCTCATCTGCACAAAAGCACGTTCACACAGATACGTGCTTATGCATGCACAGGAACACACACATGAATTCATACACACAATCGCACCCAATGAACACATATGTATACACCTAATACACACAGATATGCCAACTTCTGCCTATTTCAAAGGGAATAGGAAGTAGCCTCTCTGTCAAGCCCCGCTTGACAGTTAGTTATAAGCAAATGAACTTAAAAAGTCAAAAGTGACACAATTCCTTAAGTAAAAGCCATCACACAAACTATTTGATCACATGTAACAATAGCTCCAAACCTGGTCATTTTTGAACTAAAACAGTGACCTCCAGGATCCCCAGGCAGACAGAGTTCTTATCACTCAACCCCACCTAGTTAACGCCTCTTCATACCGGAGCTATTTCAGTTCTTCACAGGAATTAATCAGCGTCTGATGACGGTGGTAAGATCTATGACCAATGTCACTTTATGTAACCAGGAAACAGACTCAGAGAAGTAAACCAGCTGTTCCAAAGTCACACCGAGGTGAGAATTGAACCCTCACTGACTGGCTTTAGAGTCTGTGCCCTTGCCCATTAAACTGGCTTCTTCTCAGAACCATAGACCTCTGGTTTGAAAGATTTTATTTCTTTGTCCTCATTCTTTATCTCCACCCCCACCGGAGAGAGCCAGGCTGGGCATCAGTGCCAGGGAAGTAGGAGACAAAAGAGGAAGAGAAGGGGGTGGGTTGTGTCCTCTGATGGAGTTTGCCTCCCCACCCGGGGGGGGGCAGTAAGGAGAGATGTGTGACATAGAAGCTTCTAGCTTATGTCAGAGATGAGAAAAGTTAGCCGCCATAGGCCATCCTGTAAGAGGGAGGCTGCTCCCTATTCCCTTTGAAATAGGGAGGAGTTGGCATGTCTCTGTGTATGACATGTGTGCATCGTGTGCGTGGTGTGTATGAATTCACGTGTGTGTGTGTAGTGTGTGTTCATGTGCACGCATGCGTATGCCAAAGCCCGCTTTTGTATAGATGAGGCCCTGTGTGTGCGCACTCATGCTGTCATGAACATACGTGCACATGTGAGCAATGTGTTCAGATCCCCAATAAAGAGAGATTGAGCCTCCTATACCACCCACCACTGCCTGGAACCCGCCTTCAAACTTCAGGTAGGACCATGAATTTCATAAATCTCGGTCACTTTTCATTGTTCGTAAGAAATTCACAGCGTAGTGATGAAATAGAAGCAGAGCTCCCAGGACTGCTTGCTGCCAGCTGTTGGGTCCCCCCTCCACCCCTTGTAAAACCCTCATCGTCCCTTGGCCCAGAGCCTGCCTAATCATTGTTTAATGTTTCGAAGATGCTGTCCTACACAGGAGACACTCATTCCAGCTGTAAAACTACCAACAGCTTTGCATGCAGCTGGAATCATTGCAAAAAAAATTTTTTTTTCAAAAAGCAGAGAAAAAGAATAGTCTGATAGTATTGTGCTTTATGGAGCGTAGAGAATTCCATACAGCTAATCGAATTACAACTGGGATTCAGGCGGCTTAAAGGTGTTTACACAGCCGGGTATGTAGGCCTTCAGTCACAGCCTTCCCTGCCCTGCTCAGCCTAAGGTGCCTTGTCACCACCCACCCATGTCCTTTGACCAGTGGGATCAGGCGGACCCATGCACGAGGCTGGCAGTGGGCACCCACTATCTGGAGGCAAAGGTGGCAGAGTGTCTTGTCAGAGCCCCAGGTGTGCTTACCTGGTCTTCGCTGTCCCTGCTAGGTCTGTGAGTTAGTCCATCCAGCCTGCACTCCTGAGGTATTGCTTTGGTGTGACTCTTGCCTCTAGCTGCTGTAAGCAGCCCCTGCTATCTCTCCCTGCTGACTCCAGCCTCAGCCCCAGCCTCACATCTGGGCCCTGCTTGCGGCCAGTGGTGCTGGGATGGGCAGGAAGCAGATAACGTATCTCTGATAGACTCAACTGTGACATCTGTGGAGACCGCATCTCAGGACTACCACATGTGCTTCTGTGGGTGGTACCTTTACCTGGCACACAGGGCAGGGTCATTCTCCACTTGCTAACCTTGAATCCCGCTTGCTAAATTTCTCAGAAATGCCTTTTTAATAGTTGAGCATCTTAGCGGGCACCCTTTGCAACACACATCACAGTGTCATGTGCCAGGAGCCCAGCGGCCTTGACCTCTGCAGAGATAAGCAGCAGCCTCTTCCTGCCGTGGGTAGCCTGTTCTACAGGCTGGGGTGAGGTCCTTGTACCTACTGGCCTGCAGATCGAAGCTTCACTCAGTTTCTCTAAGTTAGCCCTGTGCTTGGCCTTCTGCCCGCATTTACCATGAATCCATAGGTTCCTTCCGGGGTGTGCTTGCTCTAACATTCCCTCATACCCTAGTGGGACCCCGGCCAACTCTGTTTCCTCTCATCAGCCTGGGCCCTGCTCCCATGCTTTGATCCTCCTGCCCTTACCCATGAAGGAGGCTCCTTTGTTAGTAATGCCAGGGTAGACAGAACCCTGGGCTTCCTGCCTCTTTGTAGACCAGCCCTGAGCTCATTCAGTATCTCTATCTCAGTCCCACATGTTTCCAACATCTTCTCTGTCCCCAACACCCACTGTGCTGAGGTCTCAGCACATCCCACTGACCAGCCTGCTAGAGTCAGGGTGGGTAAGTCATTGCCCTCTTGAGTCCCTGGGGCACAGCAGCACACACCTGAAATCCCAGAGCTTGGGAGGCAGACATGGGCACCTCCCCAGGAGAAGTTAGCTAGCCAGCTCCACCAAAGTAATGAGTTGTAGATTCAGTGAGAGCTCCTGTTTCAGTAAATACGGTAGAGAGTCATTGAGGAAGGCACCTGCCTGATATTGTTTGTCCTCTGGCCTCCAAACACACATGAACATGCACGTACATACACGCATACACACACATGCATGTACCCTACATACATAAGCAAAGGAAAGGTAACGGACATAGGGAACTGGGCTCTCTGGCAGAGCTCTTCCCTGACAAGGAAGAGAAGTACCTGGAGGCCAAAGAACCTGCCTTGTCCTGGGCTATGAGTTCCCTGTGGACACACTAGCCAAGATGACCCGTTTTTGATAAACAAAGCTAGCAGGAATCAAAACGAAAAGGGCCCTCCTCCTATGGCCAGCCATGTGACCATCTGTGGGAGGAAAGTTCTGGAACTGGAATGTGAGCTGAGCGTAGGAGTGTTCAGCAGAGCTGCCTCTTACCTACAGGTGAGGGGCCCTGCTGCCAGGCAGACCCTGTCTACTCCTGGCCCAGGCTGGGGGACACCATGGGAACAAACACTGGGGCTGACAATTGAACAGGGAACTTTAGGACACCTGCTTTCTCCAAAGCTTTGAGACGGCTCCAAACTCAACCACATACTTCCTGCTTGCAATGATTTGTTTGAATGTGTTCTCAAAAGTCACATTAGAAACTTAATCCTGAATGCCTCTGTGTTGAGGGGTGGAGCCTTCAAGGTGTGATGAGGTCCCAAGGGCTCTGTAAGGATTAAGGCTTTTATTCTGGGAATAGGTTAATTATCACAGGTTCCTGGTAAAAGCAAGAGCTTGGGCCCCATGTTAACCAGCCTTCTATTACTGTGACAAAATTCTCGAGATTAATTTATAAAGAAGAAAATTTAGCCAGACATGGTCGCATGGACCACTCAGCCCTTGGGAGGCCGAGGTAGGAGGGTAACTGTGAGTTTGAGTTCAGCCTAGACTACAGAGTTTTCCAGGATAGCCTGTTCTACATAGCAAGAACCTGTTCAAGAAAAGAAGGCAGGGAAGGAGAAGAGGGGGTTCAGGGAGGGGAGGGAGGAGGAAATGTTGGAGGAAGAGGAACCTTTCGAATTGTTCCTGGAGGTCTCAGGCCACGCCTTTTTGCTCTGAACCTGTGATGAGTCAGCACATCACCATGAGAAATGTATAGTGTGGTGGTGAAAATATTCACATCATAGTTGGGGTATAAAACTGCGAAGAAGAAGGGGGCTAGGGCCCCACCAATCCCTTTAAGGACATGCTTTCTAATACCTGGGAGACCTCTCTACCACTAGGCTCCACCTAATAACGTTTCTCATCTCCCAATAACACAACGGGCCTTTGGAGCACATTTTAGATCTAAACCATAGCAGTTAGGTCCCACCTCCCCTTGCTATATTTGCAGCAAAACCAACCAACCAACCAACAAACAAAACAAGGACTCACCATATTGTCTCCTCAGTCCTAAAACCCTGAATCCAATACAATTCTGTTCACTGTAAGTTACCAAGGCTCGAGTATTTTGTTATTGTGTCAGATAAAGTGATGATCACCTGGGACACTTGTCACTCCATCACTCTCATCCAACAGACTCCTCCCAGGAGCTGGAGCTGGGGCAGGATGCAGATTAGGGCTACCTGTGGGCAGATTCCAGATGGTGGCTGTCATTTGCATGTATTGTGGGACACTAGGCTCTTGCTGCTGGCCTGACTTCTTCTCCAGGGTCACCCGTTCTCACACTATTTGTGGACAGCCATACAGAGGACAGTGGTAGAATGTGGCTCTGGTCATTGTGGTTAGTGGAAGTAGCTCCAACTAAAGCCAAAAGGACCAGCAGTAAGTCCACTAAAGCAGACAGGACCCAGCATATGTTTCTCTCCACTGGGGTAGAAAGCATGAGCTGAAACTTGACAAACCCAAGTCTTTGAACTCTTCTTCCCTGGGTGCATTTGATGGGTGGCAGAAGTGAAGTAGAAATTGGAGGAGGGCTCAACATTTACATGGGCCCCAAGCCAAATGAAATTGCAACAAGCATCTGGGCAGGGTTAATGGTGAAGGCAAGGCTCCCAGCCTTCCTTGGCCGAGTGTTCCGACCTGGTCTCAGAGGGGAATTGATTGATCAGGAGGTGGAGAGTCCTCCACCCAGATGCCAGGAGGGAATTAACTTGTAATGACATGCACTGATGCAATAGGAAATGCCAGCAAGGCAGGGTAGATGTGAATGCCAGGCTGCCCAGGGGAAGCATCAGGTGCCAACATCTGTCGAAAGCTGCTTAGACACCAAAGAAAGGAGTGTGCTCCCCTCCTGAAGAGAAGCCTCCGGCAGAGTCTCCAGCCCCTTCGCAAAAGGACTGGGTATGCCTGCAAGCTTGTCTCTGCTGTCAAATTTCATTTGGCTCCGAAATGAGAACTAATGCAGAGAACCAAGGGAAACAGAGTCATCTGCCCAGTGCTCCTGCTGGCCTGCTCAGGCATGAGGCTGAGCAATTGGCTGGAGTGATTTTATTGTCTCTGAAAAGAGCACTTGAGGTTGTTACTTAATCTTTCAGGAGTGACTTCCCACAGTGTTAGGTGACCCACTGCCACCCTCTGGACCTGTGGACATATGAGACATATGTGTACCTATGACATATGAGAATACTCGTGGTAGTGTGTTGCATGTTGAGTTCCTGAATTCTGCATAGCAAGCAAACCAACCCCATCCATCTGCTTTGCCATGAATAGATAAGTGAGTGCATGTGGACATGTAGGTCCATGTGTGCAGGGGTGCATGGATGCAGGCATTCATGGATGTGTAGGTGCATGTGTGTGGGCGCATGGATACATGAATTTATATGTGCAGGGGTATGTGTATGCAGGGCTGTGTGGGTGCATGGATGAAGGGTTCATGGGAGAATGGGCCGGAAGATGCTTAAGAGAGCGAATGGGGACGTGTGAATTGACTTACACTTTTCTATTCGCTGATGTTAGTACTTTATGCCCCTTGTAGATGTGAAAGCCCAGGGTCAGAGTTTCTAAGGGTCACGAAAGTTTTTATTGCAAGAACGTGGCAGAGCTGGGCCTTGACCTTGTATGACCTTTTATGTCCCATCCATAAGCCCACTGAATTCTGCATTCCTAGTTTCTTTCTCATATTTCCCACTAGAATTTAATTCTCATTTACCGCCTTGTGTGTAAAGACAGCTTCTCCTGGGTTTAGAAGGACTACCTATGCAAATAAATGGCTAGAAGAAGATCCATTTTGTTTCCATTCAGCAAATATTTACTGATCATTAGGGAGGCAGAATTCTAAAGTGGGCTGGTGAGGTTCCTAGCCCCTGCCGAGTATTTACTCCTTCCCGTAATTCAAGCAGATATTAACATGGGTTCTGTTGGGAAAGGACTCTGCTGATGTCACATGTCCTTCATTATCTTGGTGAATGCAGGGTGTTCTCTAGCTGGTGACAGAAGGAAGGGGAAAGGCACAGAGATGTGCTCTGGTGGTCTGAAGTAGGGACATCAGCCCTTCCAATACAAGGGAATTGTCGTAGTCAGTCACACGCCACTGGGATGAATCTCCAAACCAGGCACAATTTTGGGGAGGAAAGAATTTATTGAAGTAACAGACCCAAGGGAAGTTAAGGAAAAAAGGCTGGCCCCCTTTCACAGAAGCAAGCAAAGAGAGAAACAGCACCTCCAGAAGCCAGCAAGCAAGCACACTGTAACATCATAATTCACAAAAATGCAGAACTGCCAGACCAGGGTTCCACTCTTCTTTTGCATACCTATCCCTAGTATTTTGCATACAATTTAGAAAGGGCCAGTCCCCAGGAGTCTAGGCCAAAGTGACACTTCCTCCAGCCAGAAGCCTGGAGACAATTAACAATTTAATAAACACAATTATAATAAACTCTATTGAGGGACATTATTCAAACTACCATAGGAATGAATTGGCCAATGGTCAGTTCTTCCAGAAGATGACCGTTGGCCCCCGTGAGAACTACTGCTCTCAAAACTGGGATTTCAGCTGGAGAGATGGCTCGGTGGGCGAAGCGCTTGCCATGCAAGCATGCGGTCCTGAGTTCAGATTCCCAGAATCCATGTAAAATGCTCCCCTGAGCTGGGAAGATGGAGATAGGGGATCCCTCAGATTCACTGGCTAGCTAGTCTAGCCAAATAGATGAACTCCAGGATCAGTGAGAGCCCCCATCTCAAAGAACTACATGAAGATTCATTGAGGAAGACACCCAGAGTCTACCTCTGACCTTAACATGCATGCACACATATGTACATATCGCCCCCCCCACCCACACATGCACACACCTACACACAAACCATTGCACAGACATGCACGCATCACATGCAGAGACATAAAAAAAAACCATGATTTAATCTCCAAGCAGAGATCCTTGGAAAACTCATGAAGGCCTATCATTGTGTCTGGTCAATATGCTCTGCATGGGGAATTTTGGACTCGCATGGCTTCTGCTCTTACGGAGCTCCCAGTCAGGAGTAGGAAATGGGCGAGACACAAATCAAATTGTTACAGACATTGATAAATGCCTTAAGTGGTAAAAATAGAATGATATGAAATAAATCAAATGCGGTGTGGTAGGACATGCTTCCGGCTAGAGGATTAGAGGAGACCTGTAGGAGTTGAAAAAGATGGAGAGAGAGAGAGAGAGAGAGAGAGAGAGAGAGAGAGAGAGAGAGAGAGAGCGAGCATGGGACAGAGTTCCAGGCAGGAGGAAGTTGGTAAGAGCCTGCCTGCCGTGTTGTGTTCTTAAAGCCACACAGAGTTAAGTGTGGAGGATGTAGGTGCCTGTAAATGATGGCTTGCAATGCATGAACCACACTGGTGAGCTTTATTATTTATTTATCTCTTTTTTGCTTGTGTGATGTGTCTGGTGTGATGTGTGATGGTGTGTGTGTAGTGTGGTATATGTGGTGTATGCACATATGTGCCCTTGAAGTGCCCCGTGCGCTTTCCTGTGGTGAGAACGCTTGCCTGCAGTGGTCAGAGCAAGCATCAGGTGTCCAGATTTCTCCTCCACCCATTCTTATTTGGAGCCAGGGTCTCTTCCTGGTAGTGGAGTTTGCTGTTGTTTGTAATCCAGGGACAAGGGTTCCCTGCTCCCCTCTGCAGGACTTGGGTTCCAGGCTTGTGTGACCATGCCCAGATGTTTTTGTGGGATCTGGAGATTCAAAATCGGGTGCTTTCAGGTCCCCTGAGTTCCTCATGTTTGCACAGGAAATGCACTTAACCATTGAGCCCTCTCTCCAGCCCACTTGTTTAGCTTTAAACAGGGAAAGGGAGACTGCTATGGGCATTATGGAGACCTCTGGCCACTCTGAATGAGTGGCTTGGGGATCCATAATGGTCACTACAGAGAAGTCGTCTGGGAGGCTTTACTTCAGTGGCACAAGGGTGGGTCCCTTGTGGTATGGGGACCCATACCACAATCTATATAGATATGGGAGGAGAGTGATGGTCTTCTGATCAGTTCAGACTTCCGGATGAAGTGAATGCAGAGATGAAGCCAAGGACACGGGAAGCTGCATCTCTGGTTTCTGGCTTGGGTGACGTGGGGAGTGACGGCTCTTTTCACTCCAGTGGTGGAACAGTATGGGGGAGAGTGACATCCCGAGTCTGGTTTCTTCTGTCCTGACTGGAGACCTCTGATGGCAAAGTGGTGAGCGGAGGTGGAGCTCAGGCTTAGGGAGCAGGTTATTCAGCTGGCTCTGTGGTCAAGCCCTAAAGAGTGCAGAACACTGCTTTTCACTCAGGAGGGCTTCAAAGAACCAGGCTGGGGAGATAGCTCCTCAGTAAAATACCTGCCTTAGAAGTATGAAAACCTGCCTTCAAGCCCCCAAATCCACTTAAAATGCCAAAATATGGTGGTGCACATCTATCATCTCCTCACTTGGGAAGGTGGGGACACTGGCTAGTCAGTCTAGCTGAGATGGTGAGCTGTAGATTTAGTGAGGGATCCTGTCTCCAAAAAAAAAAGTTCATGAAGTGTCATAGGAATGACACTTGAAACTATCTTCTGCCCTTTCCATGTACACAAACAACCATTCGTGTGTATCAGTACACATGTGCACGTGTCCACACAATACAAACATGCATACACACATGCATACCACACACAAAGGATTAAAAAGAAAGGGACCAGAGATCTTGGACTTCTGGAGTGGTCAGGTTCTGCCTGTTTCCACAGGCTCCCTTACTGGAGTAGTAGTTACCGCCACAAACCTAATGTGGTTCTGCTGTGAAGCCAGCACCCCAGTGAGTGCCTCACTTCTGGCTAGTAGTAAGGGGCATTAAGCAACAAATTATATAAACTCAGAACTGCGGTTTAATATGGTGAAAGGGCCCCGGGGGAGCTGGAGGAGAACGAGCACAAAGAGTGAAATTGTCCACAGGACAATCAATTCCCTGTTAAAATCACCTCCCAGAGTCAAATGGCCCCCCAAGAGAGTGGGGAGTGTATCTGAATCCTGATGGGGCCCCTCAGCCACTCCAGGAGGACTGTGAGCTAGTCTGGACTTCCTCTGCACGGCCATTCTGTGCAGGCGGGCTGTGTGTGCAGAAAGCCTCCCCCAGGGACCCCAGCACATGGCCCCCAGGAAGTCTAGGGCCCATGTGACGGAGCTGGTCCTGGCATTTCGAGTTGTCCAGTTTTACCGTAGAGGACTGTTCCCCTAGAAGCACACTTGAGACACGACTCAACTTCAACAGGAAGTTCAAGATCCACCTGCAGGATGGGGAAATAAGACAAGGAGAGGTCGAAGCAAGTAAGAGTGTGCCAAGCACCTCTGTGGACAGTGCAGATTAATCCTACAGGAAACTCTGAGAAACAGAGTGTAAAGCAGATGACCCCTGCCCTGAGCTGCAGGGGTACTGATATACCAGTTCCCTTCAGCCGCTGGCTCAGGCCTGCTCACAACAGAGTCGCTCAGGCTGGGGAGATGGCTCAGTGGATAAAGCACTTGTTTTTCGATGGTGAGTACTTGAGTTCAGATCTCCAGCATTCACATAAAAGCCGGATGCTGCGTTCAGTGGTGGACTTCTGTAATACCAGCACACCTGTGGTGAGAAGAGAGGCAGAGACAGGAGAATCTTCCAGAAGCTTGCTGGCCAGCTAACCTGGTGAGCAGAGCAGCGAACAATGAGAGAACCTGTCTCAAATAAGTTGGAAGGTGAGGAGCAATACCAAAAGTGTCCTCCACATGATAGCAGTGACTCGTGCATGCTTGTGCCCTTACACACGAGCACACACACACACACACACACACACACACACACACACACACACACACACACACACTTCAGTCCTCCAGCTGTCAATGTACTGATTTTTTATGGCTTTGACTAAAGCCTGTGGTCAAAGGTCCTGGTAATCGGATGTGGTGGTGTTGATGTAGGATTTGGGGGTTCAGGAGGGCTCACCCAAGTTTACGAACCCCAATTTTAGGTTCTGTTCTATTTTCAGCAAAGAATTGATAGAAATGAACTCAAGAAGGATAAATTATGAATTATTAAGCTTTTTTAGGGAGAAATCACAAATTGTGTGTTTATTTAAGGGAAATTGGGACCTAGGAAGGAGGCTAGAACAGAGCCGTAAGCATGTGGGAAGTGGTAGAAAACACTGCATAGTGCATAAGGTTCATTTAAGAGAAACAGGCTTTTGAGGAAAGGCTGGAGTAGTCACAGCACGTGGAGGAGAGAACTCAGGTGCATATGTTGGAGGTTTAGAAGGAACACACACAGCATCCGCCTTGTGCTTCCCGAGGAAGGAAGCCAGGAGGGAAAACATCAAAGCAGAGACCAGGAAGTTCAGAGGAGAAATGAGCAGTAAAGAGAGTGATACCCATGGTTACCCCGAGTTTAGAGAAGTCACACAGATCACAGCCTAGGGTTAGAGAAAGCACCCACATGGTAGAGCTGGAGTGTAAGGGAAACACACACTTGGTAGATCCAGAGACCAGAGGAAACTCATACGTGTCATTAAAGTGAGAAGTTACCCCAAACTATAAAGCAGAGGCAGAATTCTTCAGATCAATAAACAGTACTATACAGATTCACGGGTATCCAAGCAGCACAGGGTAAGACCAGGAGAGTCACATGGGGGTGGGGTGGGGGGTGGAGAGGAGGTAGCCTTTATAGCAATTAAAAATATATTATTTTGTCAGATTCAGGTTACAAGAGAACCCAATTGGCTTATAGATTTGGAGGGCAGACCCCAGAGAGCAGCCCACCTGGGTACTATGGGCAGCAGGGGGCACTCTAGCTGGTTGTAGATAAGTCTTGACCAGTTAGATACAAGTTCTGTTCCTGCCAAGAAGGGTCGGCATGTTGGGTGGCATCTCCTGGGCCTCAGTTTATAAAGGAAGCTAGCTTTCTCCTATCTCTCCTTCAGTGTGAGGAGGTACTTTAAGGGAAGAGGCTCCAAGGATACAGGTAAAGTATCAATAGCACCTGGTGCAAAGCCTTTAATGCATATGTTTTGGATGAGGTTTTGGTTTGGGGATTGAACTTTGAGACCCTCACATGCCAGACAAGCTCCCTGCCTCCTGATTCTTATTTTTTCGACTTTGAGACAGTGTCTCATGGAGTTGCCCAGGCTGGTTTTGAACTCACTCTGCTAATGATCCTCCTGCCTCAGCCTCTGAAGTAGCTGGAATTACAAGCCTGGACCACCGGGACTAGAGTTTTGAATGCTTTCCAAAACTATTTCTAGAAGGCCTGTAGTATTGGCTCAGTATGAATGTAATTAGGTCAGCTGCAAGGCATGCTGAAACCTCTACAATAGGCTGTTGTGCAGGTCACGCAAAACCAGAATGGAGATGTTTCCTTCTTGCAGTGTTTACAAGCTGGGGCTCCTGAGTCTGTGACTCTGTCCAGCGGGTCCATGTGAGGACCAGAGCACCTGCAGGAAGCTGGGGCTTAGATGGATTTGGGCTGGTGTGAGGATCAGTGTTCCAAGACCTCAGCAGCTCGGAAGTACACTTACAGATTGTTGGGTCTCCAGAATAAGGATAAGATTCAGGTTTTTTTGGGGGGAGAGGGGAAGCAAATTCCAGTAAGGCTCAGTTTCTGGCTGTGTTAGTTGTTTTCTTCTTGTGACCAAATACCCAATAAGAAGTAGCTTAAGGAAGAAAAATTTTACTTATTCTAGGTTACAGTTCCAGCAACCACAGTCCATTCTGGCAGGAAGGCTTGGTGGCAGGAGCATGGGGCAGCTAGCTGGTCACAGGATCTGATGTCAGGAAGCAGAGAGAGTATGCTCGCTTTCTCCTCTTTATTCAGTCCAGGACTCAGTGCTATTGTCGGTTAGGATGGATCTTCCGACCACCTTAATTAACCTAGTCTAGAAACTCACAGGCATGCGCAGATTTGTCTCCTAGCTGTTCTAGATCCAATCAAATCGACAGTCAAGATTGACCACCACACAGCCAAGAATAACCTCCTGGTAGGCAAACCAGGCAGCTACAGTGACCCCATCCTTGTAAGGACTGGATACACCTTGGAGAGGTGGGAAGGAAGCTGAAGTTTGGTTGGCATGGGTGTTGAAGGCATCTCCTTGGCACACTCCAGATCAGGCTGGCTCTGCGTGGTACAGTGGATGTGCCTGGTGCCTTCCCAGATCCTCTTGACTGGCCAGTCCACCCATCCATCACCCAGGCACTAGGATTGCTGGTGGCCAGAGGCTTAAAGCTCTACTTGTCTCCTGGTCGTTACCATTCTAGAGCTGCCTCATCCAAAACACCCAAGGCTTTTGGCTCCTGCCCTTGCTGGAGCTCAGAACCAGGGCCCGATGGACAGAATATCTGAAAGCCCTTTCCCTGTCTCAAGTGGGAGACGTGGGATGCCATTCTTGCCCCCAGAGCACCCTGAAGGACCTGAGGAAGTTGGCTTTGCTGAGATCTGATGTTTTCTCAACCTCTTCCATGCCTGTCCTGCCTCCCTCCCTCTCTGGCAGGAATTACCTAAGGCCTAGTATCAGTCAACATCAGGATCCCTACCTACCCCATGATGCACTCTGGGAGAAACCTTTGTAGTGTGGCCCATGCCAGTCTATGAGGGCTGTTCCAGGACAAGTGGTTAAGACATGCCATAAGCAAGAAGCTGCCCTGCAAGGGCATGTATGGAACTCCCCCTTCGGGCTGGGGGGAGCTGGATAAGCGGCATCTCAGGGTCATCAGCAGTCTGGGTTAATAAGGGTCATAGGCTTATTGTCCTGAAGCAACATGTGCTCTTGTCTTTCTGGACCCATGGTAGGATAGGAAGCAGGCCACCGGCTTGAAGCCTTGCCTGGGACAAAGCTGATGGCTCAGTGGTGATCTGGGTACAAAGGAGGCTTTCACTCGGTGAGCGCGGTATCTCTTCAGCAAAGCAGAGGCGACTTCCATGTGTGCCTTGAAAACTGCAGGGGTGAGGCATCTAGGAAAAGTTTTAGCCAGCTACAGATGGTAAGTGGAAATTAATTATACAATGTCCATGATTGCTTACTTAAGATATGTAAAAATGCCACTGATGGGCTTTTTATTTCATTCACTGCCTTAATTATTGAATATATTAACTGTGAAAGTGTGAGGGAGGCTCTTCCAAGTTCACTGCTGCGTCTGTACTCACTTCTCTCCTCCTGTGGTCTCTAGTCAGGTGGCAGAGCCTTGATGGGAAGCAGGGGTCTCTCTCTCTCTCTCTCTCTCTCTCAAGTTGGGCCATTTGAGCAGTTTACTAGAGAGATAAATTACAAAGGAAAAGGCCTGAAAGTGAGGATGTTAGGAATCCCCCCAACCCCAGACCCAAGGGAGTCTGACAGGAGCCCACCTTCTGAGTTGAGGGGGGGAATGTAAAGCGTGACACTTGGAAACTGAGCACCAGACCATTTGCTCGGTCTAGGATACAGGTGCTCAGGGTTGTCTTTTCTAAGGACAACCTCCTGGAGCCCAGAGAGGACACAGAAGGATGGGAGGAGATGCATCCACCAGGCAATAGTCATCTTAGCAGGAAGTTTAGAAGATTAAGGAAATAAAATGAGATGATGGCCCTTTTTCATTTTTACAGGACAGCGGGGGAGCAGGAACCAATGGGTGACTCCAAGGAGAAGGTGACTCTTATAAAGAAAAGTCTAAGCTGTACTAGGTCCAGCCCCTCTGTCAAGGGTGCTCAAAGGTAGCATAAGGATGAGTTGTGTCCTTGTCACTGTGTGTTAGCTGTTGTTCACTGAGTAGTAGAGCTGGCTTCTAATGGAGAGTTCCTAGACTCATCAGAAATTAGCACCTGAAGATGGATGGCCAGGGATTAACACAGCAAGAGACCCAAGGACTGAATCCACACACCTCCCCTTAGCTTTCAGATGGTCCAGAGGTCTGCAGAGGGCAAGTGCTGTCTTTGTTGCTGCTCCCATGGTGCTTTGGGGAAGGACTTCAGTCAGACTGTTATGCAGATATGCCTCTAGTGACTTCGAGGAGCTCTGAGCTGGGGACCAGGGGAAGGAGGATTAGGGGACTTCTCTAGGAACAGGTTTTACCCTAGAGTTTACATTGTGGGGCTCTTGTTGAACCTGTAATGTTAACCTGTGATGGAGAGAGAGCTGGCTGAGTCTGGACCTGTGCTGCAGCCAGATGGTGTCCCGAGCTCTCTTCAGGCCTGGACCTTTACCTAGGCCACACTGTGGAAAGCAGGAGCTGTTTGGTCTCTGCCACCTGTTAAGCTTGCCTCGGCGAAACTGGTGGCAATACAGAGGATCTCTGGGGAGCTCAGGCTTTGGAACCTGGGTTGACTAGGTTCCTGTCCCAGGAGGTACAGCTGCCAGTACCCAGGGATAAGAGCACCCGGGGGGGGGGGAGCACTGAGCAGGATCCAAAGAGCCACCCACCTTGCCACTAAGCCTCTACGAAAGGATTGGGTCTGCAGGCAGCATTTGGGATATAATGCTGGTTTTCCTGCAGCCTATGACTCCAGAGTTGTTTTAATCAGAGAGATTTTCCCCTTAAAAATGCACGTGGGCACCTCAGTACCCCACGGACAGGTTGGGATACGACGGGTTTGGTGATTAGTTTGCAGGTGTGTTTATGGCCACTTCTTTGCCCTTTCGAAGTTAGCTGAGCTCCTCCTTGAAGAATTGTGAAGGTCTTCAGCTTGCGCTCCTCTGGAGAGCACTGCCTGCCTCAGGCACCATCCCAATTTTGGTGACATATACACATCCCATTGACCTCAGAAACCCATAGATTAGTTCGAGGTTGAGAGTTGGGGTTGGAGCTCCAGAAACCATGGAAAAAGAATCATGCTTATTAGAAGCTGTTGGCTTATCAGATCAGGCCTGGTACACAGCACAGTGACACCTTCCTCCCTGTATCTAAAGTGTGGACTGGGTACCTCCCCTGAACCTGAGGAGCGTGGAGTGATGGCCTCTTCTCATTTATGTAGAGGGCATTTAAGCAGGCAAGTAGGGATGGCAGTCAGCAACCTCAAAGAGAAGGTAACCCTCAGAAGGAAATTGTCTAATTCTGTTAGCTACACCTCCTTCCAGAATCTTCTCAAATAGGTCTCCGGTGCTCGGTGCTCTAGGTCAAAAGGTGGCAGGTATTTAAATATGTGGGACTCTGTAAACCCTTTAGAAAGAGGACTGTGATGTAGGCACAGTGGCTCCCATAGGGCATTCCCATAGGGTGCTTGTTCAAGACATGAGTGGCTGAGACGGGACCTCCACTCCGTGCATCTGACAGGTAATTGGGAGTGGTCCCCTGACCTTCTGTCTTCTCTGGTTTGCAGTTTCTCACTCAGGCTCTCATCTTACTGGAGGATTTGGTCTCTCTGTGTAATCCTCTGTTAAGACACACCCCTTCTGCCCCTAGGCCCTGCTCTTGGGTTTATTAAGTTCAAGTAGCCAAATAAAGTTATGCGTTCCCCTCCTCAAGGCTGCGGTGGTTCCTGGCTGTTTCTGCAGTAATAGCAGTCATGGGAATATCTCTGCTCTTGTCCCATAAATTATCCTGTGGCGTTGGCCGACTACATTGTGCAGCTGACTTTGAGACACTCCACAGTGCTATTTTCAAATAATGATAAATAAAGAGGAGGCCCAATGGCTTTTGCTTCTTTATCTCTGGCTCTATAAAGCAAAGACACATATGCTGAAGGTGCAGGTTATGTCCTGCCCATGACAAATCTCTACAGGGAAGGTGGTTTCCCTACTGGCCTCTTGTGTGTGTGTGTGTGTGTGTCTGTGTGTCTGTGTGTCTGTGTGTGGTATGTATATGTGTTTGATTGTATGTGTGGGGACATGCACATGCCTTCCTAATGGCCTCTTTCTTGCAGAAATTGCCTGGTCGCTTTGCTCAAGGGAATATTAGTTAATCTGAGTGGAGGGTGTTTTCAGTTCTTCAGCCCCAGCCCTTGTCTTGATCTGTCAGAAAGCCAGGAACCCTGCATTCACCCAGGCCTCTACCTTCTCTTCTTTCACTCCTTCCCTCATACAGGCTTGACCTAGACACCTTGCCTTGCCCATTGCTTGTCAAAAATACCAAGTTGTTCATATGTCAAGGGCTCGGGAACCTGTTTGCTTGCGTGCATGCGGGCTCAGCAGTTTAGTATTGAGCTTGCTCCCTCCTGACCCTGATTAGAGTCTTCAGGTAAGAACTCTTTTGGTCCAACCAGCTCTCGCACCCTGCACAAACCCCCCTCTGAACACTATTCCTCCTGGGGTCTGTAAGGATTAAGACTCTGAAAGGAAAAGCTTTAATCAGAAAAAGAACAACGACTCTACTGCTGGCAATCTCCCCAGAGGTGCGGGGGGGGGGGGGGGGGGGGGGGGGGGGGGGGGGGGGGGGGGGGGGGGGGGCGCCTGGGGAGGTCAGATCTGGGATTATGAAGAAGAGAAACTCAAGTGCAGGAATTTGTCACATAGGCTCCTAGGTTGAGGGGAGGGCCCAGTTGGTCAGCGTGGGGGAAGGAAGGTCCCTCCAGCCAGAGACACAGCAGGAGGGGTTTACAAGGCAAGCTTTATCTGTAACTCCTGTTGGGGTCTGGTGTCATTTGACATGCTGGCACTTCTCTTGAAGCTCACCACACTGGTTTTGGAGTTCATTTCAAGGGAAACTGAGGTGCTAGGTGGGTGGTCTCCATTTTGGAGCCTGAGTTTCAACCTAACAGGGCCACCCTTTTGCACAGCACCTGAGACCCACACCTGGGGACAAGGCTTTGGTCTTTCCAGAAAGGCATCTATGGGATACCTTCTGGCTAAAAAGATGACCCTGGACTGTATTTGACTTTGACTCTGTTCTGATGTGATGTGTCATTATTATTATTTTTTACCTCAGCCATCTCTCATGTGTCCTGATTATCACATTTATTTTGATGGTTATGACTCCAGAAAATTGTTTGGACCATATCATTTGGATTTTATGACATCTTGACCCACAGGAGCCTCCTTCTGTTCTTTTCAACACAGCCGAAGCTGCGTCTAAGTAGCAGACCATTTCTGTCGGTCACTTTGAGGATGGAAATAGGGCTGGAAAGATGAGTTATAAAACACCAGCTCTTAGTGCATTTGGCATGACAGGTTATTCCTATGGAGACAGAGCATTTCAATGTTTAACTGAATTGTCCCTAAATTCCAACATGAAAAATTAGAAAAGGGACAATAAATGGCTGAGCCATCATTGTGAGAGACTTGTGCCTTGTCAGAACTGCAGCCATCGTGATGATCAGCCTCCTACAGAGTGACTTTACACACCAACCTCAGCAGGCACTGGCCCATCCTGAATGTGTGGCCCATTGTTACTACTGATAGTGACCATATGTTTTAAAGACAGTGTACTATTTACTGTTCTTGCCACCGTGGTAAAATATGTGACAGAAGCAACTTAAAGGATGAAGGATTTATTTTTGTCTCACAGTTTTGGGGGATGCAGTCCATCATGGCAGTTAAGACCCACCATTGTGACTTGATCTGGGGCAGCAGGAGCTTGTGGCTGTCAGTTTTCACACATCTTGGTGGGTCAGGAAGCAGAATGCTCCCAGGCAGGAACCAGAAATAGATATCACCCAGTGATCTACTTCAGCTACCTATACCACAAAAAAGTCTCAAAAGTTCTACAACCTCCCCAAACAGAGCCAACAGCTGGAGGACGAGTGTTCAAACACATGAGCCCATGTATGAAGTCTCAGATCCAACCCCATAAAAGGCAGCGATCGCTTGTTTTGATGTTTGTTTGTTTTTAAGTGACAGTGTAAGTTACACAGCTATTACAGTAAAAAAGTCACCATTGAGAGGCAGTTTAGGGGGCAATGTTTATATACTGAGGCCTCATTGGAATTCTGAAATCTCTTTAGTAGAAATGACTTCTGGTCCCGTGAGACTATGGCTGCCCCACTCAACGTCAAGCACCATGGTCAAGATGCTAAATGTCTAGTTAGGAGTAGGACTATAGCACTGAGGAAAGCAGACATCCAGGGGCCCGGGCAGAAGCTGAAAAAGACATGTACCCCTACTAGGTAAAAGCCATATTTCTTTCTTGCCTAATCGAACTCTTAACCATCACGACTTGATTAATCTTGACTTTTCCCATTCTCGAGAGATGTTAACTTTCTGTCTTTCTTCTGATCGCTCCTAGGCATTGAAAAGGCACTTTTCCAGCCTGCAGAGGAGATGAAAGGAGCCCTCAGAGGACTCCCACTTATGGTCTACATTCAATGCTTCTCTCTAATTTTCCTAAGGAGAAAATATTCTCCTTCTCTGTGTTCTGCAGACCTCTGAGATCCATTCCACCCCCCCCACACACACACACACAAAGAGCCTTTTTGCATTCTTATGGTTCTCTTTGTTCTAAATCCTAACAGCTTGTGTGTGGCTCCAGGAAGGAGAGACCATGCCATGTGCACCAGTGCCCTCCCTGCTCAGTGGAAGCCAGCCCTACCTTCACCCTCTGGGGTGGAATTCCACCTTTGCTTCCCAAAGTCTGCCATCCAATTCACTTTGAAAGGAGGGATTTAACTGTGCTCTACTGAGGAGATAAGCATAGTCCTGGTTTTTTCTTACGAACAATTGAAATCCGATTGGAACAAAACCAAATGGTTTCTCACAGTGCTGCATGGGTTTCCTTATGTGGCTCCTCTATAGCTGTTAACCCGAACAGAGCAGGGATGGAAGAGCTGAACCAAGACACTGTGATCTGCTGCTGTGGGTGCTCAGGGCACAAAACCATCTAGTCATGGACTCAGAATGCTTCTTGCTCAAGTTTCTCAGGGAGCCAGCTGTCTGTGTCACAAGGCATGTGCTTGATGGGGAAGGGCCACAGCAGATCAGCTCTGCAGCTAGTCTGTGCCCTAGTGATAAGGACCAGAGTGTCCTCTGAACCATGACTGGGCCTGGGTTGGCCGTGGGCTGGGAGGAGAGTTGAGGCTGCCCAGGGCTGGATCCTTATGGGCACGGCATGGTCAGGCTGACGCCATGATCAGGTCAGGGGTGACCTCACAGCTGGTGGAGTTGCAGGTATGGTTAAAGTCTGGCTGGGATCAAGGGGACAAGAAGACTCAGGTGAAGTCAGAGTTGGGTTGGTCTCAGGGAAGGTTCTGTTTAAAGAGAGCAGGTTGTGGGCAGGCCAGCTAGAGCTCACAAACTGGAGATGGGAGCCATCTTGGATGGGGGTCAAGCCATGGTGCAGAGAGCAGCCATTTTCCATCATTGTGATGTGACCCTCAGTGACCGTTTGGCCCATTCCCCTGGGTGCTGCCTGACCCTTAACTCATTTATTTTTTTTTGGGGGGGGTGCATAGGTCCTAAGCTTCTCCCTCCTGCCTTCCTGATTTTCAGACATGCCTAGGGAAGCTATGAGAATGAAGACAGCTGAGGCAGGATCAGCTAACTCACCCACCCTTCTGCAGCTCTGCAGGTGGATGGTGCAGGCATAGAGGTGGGGGAGGGGCGCTGCTGCTGAGGCTCCCCCAGGGGACCCAGAGATCAATGCATCCCCAATGCCCACAGCAGGGATAATTGGCTCCATGCTGTGCATGTGTGAGGTCCTCTTGACACCCCTTTGCAGAAGAAAAAGAACATTTTTGTGGGGCGCCCATGAGAAATGGAGGAGCTCTCTGCCTGCTGTCAGGGGAATGGCAGGGCATCAGCTAATGTTCCCCCTGGTTCTCTGGGTACAGCTTCCTCGGAGGAGCATGGCTGCCTGGTAAGGGTCATGGGTTTTCTCCTGAACCCTGCCTCCCGGAATGCTGAGCCTTTGAAGCAGGGACCGCAGTCAGCCACAGATGCTCTCTGTCCTTCAGATAAGGAACAGGTAGGCGGCCTGCAGCAGGGCTGGGTTCTCACTGCATCAGACACATCCCTTGGGCTGAAGGACAGTGGGCAGTCCAGCCTGCCCACTTCAGCACCGTGTCCTCTAAGCCACTGACCATCACGGTCCCCCACACCTGATGCAGCCATCAGCAGAGTCCACAGCATGGCTGACAACTAGCCACAGATAGAGTGCAGGGTAGATGAGGTATTTGTCTGCCCGGCAAAGTAAGCTCCCCAAAGCCTCTCCACCATGATAGAAGGCAGGGAGGGGGGCTATAGCCCTGGCCCAAGACTCTGTGGAGACTTCCAGGAGTCCCAAGGAGATCTAATCTCTCAGAGACCATGGGTGACCCACAAAGATGACTTAAAGACCTGTGAGTCTTTAATTAGCAGGGCTGGCTTGTGACAGAGATCTCTAAGACAAGACTTAGGCAGAATGATTGCAAGCTAGCTTTCTTCTCTCAGTCAGAGCCATTTAATATGAGTAAGAGGTGTTTGGTAGTGAGTTTCCCATGTCAAGAGATAACCCAGCAGAGAATGGATCCCATGTGAGATTCAGTGTGGGAGAGTCACACAGTGATGAAGGGTTAGATAAGCTGGCTATGGACAGGCCCTTAAGGGGGAGGCTCTAAGATGAATGTCTCAAGTTCAAGGTCAAGTACTGATTATAAATACTGGCTGGCCTCCTGCCTACTCTCCAGTGTTCTGTAACAGTGGAGCTGGGGATTAGAATTTAGAAAATACCCAGTAAATTCCAATGCATCTCAGAATTTAAGGAGTACCCGAACTTTTGTCTATAATGTTAAAGAATTAAAATTATAGACCACCAGACGATAAGATATAGTGGGAGACTTTATTTAAAAGAGAATGGGAAGTTACAGAGATCTCCAGCCACCAGTGTGGGGAGAACACATGGGAGAGGGGTTAACAAAATCTATGCTGTTCAGCTAAACAAGCAGAAAAGGAAAGATAACAGAGGGCTCCATCATGAGGGAAAAGGTTCATGTGGGGAGATCTTGAGCCCCTCCCCCTCCCACACCCTTACCTTCCTAAGGCCTGGAAATTTAGAAGTCCTTCTAGGAAGCCATGTGGGAAGAGAAGAGACTGGACTTTGTTTCAGTGACTTTTTAAAACCTTGGGTAGGTAAGTCAGAGAGACAGCTGGTTGGTCCATACCTGACCAATCAGTTTTAACACCTAGGTTTGAGCTCTAGCTAGAAACACCTCCCAGTCAGGGGGAGGGGGCCTCAGGCCTGGACTCTGTGAGCTTGCCTGAAGCTGTCACAGTTCAACCTTTCCTTCTTTTATTTGTGTGTGTGTGTGTGTGTGTGTGTATACATGTTTGTGTGTGGGGGGGTACACATGCATGTGCACATGTGTACACGTGGAGGCAAGAGGACAAGCTTGGGTGTCTTTCCTTAGCCACCATCCATGTTTTCCTGAGATGGCTCTCTCACTGGCAAGTGGGTGAGACTTGCTGGCCAGTGAGCCCTATAGGGATCTACCTGTCTCCACCTCCCCAGTGCTGAGATTACAACAAACACATAGCACCAAACCCACCTTCATTTTACGTAGGCACCAAGGGTGGCACTGGATCCTCATGCTTGCAAGACAAACACATAATCACCTACTGATCTATCTCCCCAGCGTCACCCCCTGCTTCTTTCCTGTCTCTGTCCCATCCTTCCCTCCACACCACATGGGAACACCACCATCCCTCTGCCCCAAGGACAGCCTGGTTCTTTCTCAGTTTGCTGTTCTCAGGGGGAATGCCTGGGCCAGGGAAGACAGAAACACTGAGTTTCCCTACTTACAGAGATGAGCAAGGATCACACTGTCCCCCTTCCCAGGAGCCCATGGGGACACCTGCTGCTCTTGGTTTACAAGTGACAAGAGGCCATTGCATTTTCCTCTCATCTCCCTCCTGCCTCTGATCCTCATCCTGCCTGTGGCCACCAGCAGCATGTGTTAGGATGACCTGCTTATTCCCTGGAGAGTTTTGAGGACCCCCCCCCCTGCTGCCCTCTGTGAAGACTTGGGCCTGGGACATGATCTTAGGGGACAGAAAGCCATGTCCCATGAAGCCCCCATCTGCAGGAGCTGCAGCTGCTCTCAGCCTCAAGTGCCTTCAGGAGCTGAGCAGAAGCCTGAGGACACCTTGAGAAAGGTGGCTTTACGTGGCTGAGACATTATGCTCCAAACAGCTACAGGTCTAAAGAAGCCGCCCACCATAAAGCCTGGTTCAATAAGATACAAGTGGTGTGTGATTCAATGCCAACTGTCATCACAGATTACAACATGTCTACATCCCCAGTGACAATAGCTGCTTTTTCCCCCCCTGAGAACACTGGATGTGTTGCTTACATCTCATAGACGAGGGGGAAAGAAATCTAATTCCATCAGGCTGGATCATTTCAGGCAACTCTCTAAACATGCTGAAAGGCAGCGTTCCCAAGGTGATGAGGAATAAACCACGGTTGTGTGATCCGTCTTCCTGTTTGCTGAGCATCGGGGATTCTGGGCCAGTCATCTGCAGTGACTTTGAATTCACTCAACACACAAGGCCATTTCAGACCATCTGGCTTCCTGTTCCTCTAGGAAGATGTTGACACCTTTGTCCATGAAAAATTCCTCCTCCTCCCTTCCAGTGTAGCTGAAATGCCCTCCCTTACTTCTTTCAGCACAAGCTGATTGCTGGAACTTTCCACAGCTATGTCATTGCATGAGCGTTTTTGCTGGGAGAGGCCAATGAGTGCTTGCTCCCCCTGGCAGAGCACCCAAAATTCTGCCCGAGGTTACCTTGGCAAACCAATGAGTTGGTTGGGCTTTTCAAAACATTTTATTTATTTATGTAGAAGCAGAGAGAGAGATAGAGACAAGAGAAGCCAAGAGAGAATGGACACGTCAGGGCCTCCAAGCACTGCAAATGAACTCCAGATGCCTGTGACACTTTGTGCATCTGGCTTTACATAGGTTCTGGGGAATTGAATGGGGTTGTTAGGCTTTGCAGGCAAGCGCCTTAAACACTGAGCCATCTTTCCAGCCTCTTGTTGGGGCTTTTTGACAGAGCATAGGAGACCCGTAAATAGCTGCATGGAAAGGTCTCCTCTCCACATAGGTAACAGCCTCCCTATAGCTGGATAGGTGGTGTTCTCTGTCCTTTGGTTCCACCCTCTATGTCCCCTGTCTTACCCCTGAACCCACGAGACCACAGGGCTTACCTGAGGTCTCAGGTGAGAGACTGGCTATCTTTCCCTGCCCCTCACCCTCTACGGGGAAAACATCAACAGGTCCAATCTGGAGAGTCTTGGATGTGGCTGCAGCTGATTCTGAGAAAGACAGTAATAGCTGCTTTTCTCAGAGAACCATGGCATGTGTACATGAGTTCACATATGTGCACTCACCTGACTGCCACCCTTGCTGCTTAGAATGGAGCCCACTTACCTGTTGTCACGTGGACCTCTCATTCAGCTGGGAAGTCCCTGAGTCCTGGGACTGTGGCTCTTCGGGGCTTAGAACTTCCGTCTCTTCAAAGCTGAGAACAGTTCCCAGTACAATTTCATGGAATGTACTTTTGCTACCATGTGAACAACAGCCTGGCCTCCCTCCTTAACTGTTTAAGTTGTATTTGTTTTTTTATACAATGCCTTCATGAATCTAGTCTAACCTTGAACTTTCTGTGTAGCCAAGGCTGGCCTGGAACTCATGATCCTTCCATGTGCTGGGATTCCTGGCATGTGTTACCATGCCCAGCTGCATGTTGGCATTGAAGTGTAAGTGTGAAACCCTCTTTCAAAATGACAGAAGGAGCTATGCCTTCACAGAGGGGTCCCAGCAGTTCTTTCCCTAGATGTGTTTTTATGTCCAGGGTATTAAGGGGAGACCGGAGCTAACACACACAGCATCCCTATATTACAAATGGAGGCTCAGTAGGGACCGAGGTGGAGGGAGAGCCCTGGCAGAGGGCAGGCTGATCACACTGGGCAGCACTGAACCCTGTGGTGAAGGCTCTGTTCATGAGGTCAGGTGTGAGTCTGCATGTTTATTTGTTAGTTCCCTGTTTAAGAAAGGAGGTAGGGCTGGAGAGATGGCTCAGCGGTTAAGGCACTTGCCTCCAGTGCCTAAGGTCCCTGGTTCAATTCCCCAGTACCCACATAAGCCAGACCCACAAGGTGGTGGCTCTGGTGCTCTCTCTCTCTCTCTCTCTCTCTCTCTCTCTCTCTATATATATATATATATATATATATATATATATATATATATATATATATATATATATATATATATATATATATGTATACATATATGTGTGTGTGCCTGTATCTCTCTCTGCTTAAAAAATGAATAAATAAAATATTTTTTTAAAAAAAGGAGGTAAGCGTTCTGTACTCTGAGCTCCCGTGTCTAGAATGTTCTGATTCTCTTCTGGCTTCACAAGGAATCCTTTGAAGACCTGCACTGAGTCAGACAAGATCCTTGTAGAGAGCTTAGCCTGGCATTCATGGTCCTCCATGATGGAAATCCAGCCTTCCCTGCTGGTCTTGTCTCCCCGCTGCCCTCTGTGTCCTGTATCCAAGCACTACCTCTGTTCCTACCCAGGTGTGGTGCTGACCTCAAACCTTGCGCTACAACCAATTCTGTTCCCAGTTTGAGGAAATGCTCTGTAGATCTGTAGATCAGTAACTCAGTGGTGTGTGCTCATGAAGTGGTTCCAATTATGAGGGGTGGCAAGAGCTAAGACAAGAGCTAGACCCCTGCTCCACAGCCATCCAGCCAATCACAGACACTCTCTCCATCACCATCTACAGCCAATCAGAGTCCAGACATACCTGCTCCACAATCATTCAGTCAGAGTCTAGTCAGAATTAGCTTCCTGGCTGAATGTCCACATTTTTCTGTAACCCCAGGCCATAGCAGGTAGAGACTGGAGAATTTCTCAGGCTCACTAATGGACAGCAGCTATAGGTGAGGGAGACCCCATGCCAAGGGAATATGTGGATGAGTAGTGAGAGAAGACCCCCCCATTCTCCTCTGACCTTCACACACACACACATGGAGCACATGCTTCTATACATACACGTGAATATACCACACATCATATAGACCACACATGCTACACTACACATATGAAGGCCAAAAAGAGGCAGGAATGAGAAGCCTATTTAAGAAAGGGATGGAGTCTGAGGTCAAAGGGTGAAAACTCCCACCTACCCATCCAGGAACCACAGTCTGCTTGGAGATACCATCATCACAGACCTCCTCCTGAGTTCTTTTCTTTTCCTCATTGCATCTGAAGGAAGCAAGGCTCTGGGACATGTTGAAAGACGATGGTGACAAGCTGTGGTTGGATGATGACCTTGAGTGTGACTAAGCCCCGGACCTCCAGCCCAGGTATTAGACTCTGCTTCCTGCTAACGAGTCAGTCCTGTTGGTGGCTGCCACCCCCTGGGATGGGATCTGTGCTACCCTAGGTACCATCTACAGACCTGTGTGTCTCCCTGATGCTCAACCAGACAATCTCCTGTTGCCAGGTACCCTTGAGGCCGCCTCTGCCTCATCCACCTTCATCATCTTTTCCGTTTGTAGGCCCTGCCCTGAACACCTACCCAGGCCAATGGGCATATCTTACCTCACCATCTGTCCCTTCCCAAATGAACGATCTCTGGACCCACATGTACAGCTCAGCTCATCTCCCTATCCTGAGCACTCCAGGTTGAGGCCCTCCTTCCTATTCCATATGTATCAAACCCCATCTTGTTAGGTTTGGCCCATGACCCCTCCTGTTAGAAATTGTTTGGGATCTAGTGTCATTTCCCTCACTTTCTTATCGGTCACAAATGTGAATGAATGTAAATCCTCTACCTTTAAGCAATCTAAAAGAAAGAGACTTTGGCCTACTCTTAGAAAGCTTTCTCACGCTGGTGGTGAGCCATGAATCAATCTCTCTGGACATAGCCATTCAATTACTGGCTACTTCACTTGATTATATCAGTATCCAGTCCTAATTTTCTAAGCATCTAGTCCAGATGGTTCAAGATGGTAGTTTTCTGGCAAATTTTTTTAATTTGGTCTGCTTGGTATTTTTTTTTAAATGTGGATTTATTTTTAAACAAAATGTTTAGAATTATTTGTGAGTATGTATGTGTGTGTGAATGGGCACATGTGTGTGACACACATAAACCACTTTGTATCTGGCTTTACTTGGGTGCTGGCAATTTGAAGCTAGGTCAACAGGCTTTGCAAGCAAGCACCTTTAATTAGTAAGCCTAATTAGTAAGCCATCTTCCCAGCCCCAACATTCATATTTTTTAAAAAATGTGTTTACTTGTGAGCATAGAGAGAGGGGGGATGGATGTGCCAGGGCCTTTTGCCACTGCAAATGAACTTCCGGTACATGCATCGCTTTGTGCATCTGGCACTATATGGGTACTAGGGAATCAAACCTGAGCTGGCAGGCTTTGTAAACAAGCAAGCACCTTTAGCCACTGAGCCATCTCCCCAGCCCCGTGGGCATTTTTAAAAAGGAGATTTCTCACCTAAATAAAAGCTTCTCTTGAAAAATACTCAGAGCCAGTCAATTGGAAATGGATGGGAAATGCCTTTTTGTATCTCCCTAATCCCCAGTGTAATGGTATTCAGAGGCAGAACTTTGAAGAGGTGATTAGATTATGAGAGTGGAAACCTCATGGGAGGCATTAGTTGCCTATAAAAGGGAGCACCAGGATCTGGGGAGATAGCCAGAGAGTAAGAGCACTTGCTGTACAAGCATGAGGGCCTGAGTTAATCCTCAGCACATACATAAAGAGCCAGATATGACTGTGCATGCCTGTAAGCCCAGCACTGAGGAGGGTGGAGACAGGAGGATCTCTGGGGCTCACTGGTCAGCCATTCTAATAAAAATAAATCAGGAGCACCAGGTTCAGTGAGAGACTCAGTCTCAGGGAAATAAGGCAGAAAAGTGATAAAAGAGAATACCGAATGTCCTCCTTTGGCTACACATGTATGTACAAGAGCCCTTCATCTGCACATGTTTGTGTACATTGTGCGTACACACACACCAAAAGAAAGAAAGATAGATAGATAGGTAGAAAGAAATAACCCCAGAGCTCCCTTACTCTCTGTCATGTGAGGACACAGCAAGAAGATGACCATCTGTAAGCCTAGAAATAGGTTCTTAGCAGACACCAAAGCCACAGGGCCTCAGACTTGGACTGCCCAACCTCTTTGACCAAGACAAATGAGTTATTCTTGTTTATAAGCTCCTTGGTCTCTAGTACTCTGCTACAGTAGCCAGACTGGGTTAAGATCCCTATGTTAGAACATGAATCATCCAGTTCCTGAGTACTTTACTTGATTCTATTATTTTGAGTTTGCAAACTAGATTGTTGTCTAGTGATCAGTGGAGACGTTATCCATCTCCAGGTAACAATACTCCAGTGTCCCTGTAAAACCGTGTTATGATGCATCATTTTTGAGCACTGCAGAAGTATCTGAGCTGGGCAGCTGGGCGTCATGAGGTTGTAGCTGAGGTATTGGTTAGGATTGTAAGCATCTGAAAGTTTCATGGGGTCTGGGGACTTGCTGTGACAGCTGGCTTCCTCCAGTGAGCAAGAAATCCAAGAGAGAATGGCCAACCAGTAATAGGTTTTTATGGCCTACTTTTAGAAGTGACACACTGTCACCTCCAGTTCTACTCATTAGGAGCAGGCCACCAAACCCAGCCCACATTCAAGGGAAAAGAAATCTAACTCCATTTGGTTTGGTTTGGTTCTGAGACAGGGTTTCATATAGACCAGGCTAGCCTGGAACTCTTCTATGTAGCTCAAGCTACCCTTGAACTCCTGATCCTACTACTTTGGCCTCCCAAGCACTGGGATGATAGGCATGTGATGGTTAGTTTTTTTTTTTTTTTTTTTTTTGTCAACTTGATCTTTTTAATTATCTTTGTTGGGTCTCAGAGGATGTTTATAGGAAGGCAGACTCTCAGTAGGGGACAGGGTGTAAATAAGCTCAGGAGAGCTAGAAAATGCAGGAAGGAAATTCCAGACACTCAGGAAGACATTAAGTCTAGCATAGGGTTGTAAGACCTCTGCCCTAAGGCTATATAAAGGGGGAGAAAATCTTCTCTCTTTGTTCCCCTGCCTGTTTGCTGTTCTGTGTGTATAGTGTTGGTGATGGGTTTCTCTCACTGCTTGGACCTGTGAAAGGGGGACAGCCTTTTTCACTGTTATGGAACTTCCCCTGGATCTGTAGCTTCAATAAATCCTTTCCTCCCATAAACTGTGCCTGGTTTAGAGATTCATCCCAGCGGCGTGTAGCTGACTACAACAAGGCATATATTGTTACTTTTCATCACTGTGACAAAGAACAAGAGAACAATCTAAGGGAGAAAAGGATTATTCTGACTCACAGTTTAGAATCCATTGTGGCAGGGAAGGTATGGTGGCTGTACTGGGTCAGACCATGGTGGTGGGAGCTGGCAGCAGCATCTTCTGTCTCACATGGTGCCAACCAGATAGCAGAGAGAGCTCAGGCTGGAAGCAGGACTGGGCTGTAACCCTCAAGGCCAGCCCTCTCAGCCATTCCAAAGGCTCCATAGCCTCCCAAAACAGTACCACCAGCCAGGGATCAAGTGTTCAAATCCATGGTCCTGCAGGAGACATTTCATCCAAACACTAACAGGGAGGAAGTGTCTTTCTTGCAAACGTGTTGTGAGGAGTAAATGAAGTACTTTGGGGAAAGTCCTTAGGAGGCTCACAGTCAGTGTTCACTGTGGTAGGGACTTCCTCTCTTCGCGTGCCAGAGACAGCTGTCCAGTGGGCTGACGTGCAAAGGTGGTGATGGTCAGGTCAGGGGCACCCATGATTTCTGAGATCTGGAGGGTGAGCATGGTGAATACACAAGGAACTCACCTTGAAGAAAGATGTAGCCAGATTTAGATCCCACAGGGCTACTTTTGTGAGCAACCCTGGATACCTTGCTGCACACCTCAGCCTTCTCATCTATAAAGTGCAAATACCAATAGCTCCTCTCAGGGTTGTTTTGAAGATTAAATAATGTCTCTAATACTTGGAGCACTTCACTGTGGGAACATAGCAGTTATTTAATAAATGTTAATTTCCTTCCTCTTTCCTTCAAATGGAAGCATTAGTCTCCAGGGCCCTGGGCAGGCTGAAATGAGAGCTGGGCTTGTCTCTGCTGTCTCACATAATC
This sequence comes from Zapus hudsonius, assembly GCA_004024765.1. NCBI lineage: Eukaryota > Metazoa > Chordata > Mammalia > Rodentia > Dipodidae > Zapus > Zapus hudsonius. The sequence goes on from PVHP010015311.1 coordinate 35,889, forward strand.
CACACCTCTGATGAGGCCCTATCCGCTTATCTCCTTAACCCTGCTCTCCCCATTTCCTTAATAGTTCCTCTGTGTGACCTTTACAGAGCAGGGGGCCCTCGGGAGTTCCCTGGGCTCTCATTTTTCTAGCCTCCCCTCCCTTTTGTTCTGTTTTGGGTCATCACAAAATTTGAGTTCCCAGGGCCTCCTTCCCGAGTTGATAATCCATGAAATTACGGCTTTGAACCACTCTGAAATCTGTCTCCTGAAAGCCAAACTCGGAATACCTGGTCTCTCCTGTCTCTCACCAGGCACTGGGAGAAGAGATGGACATTTCTATCTGAGGTCCCATCACTCCACCTGACCTGGTTTTGGTTGATGGAAACCGACAAGCCACGAGAGCTGGGATGGGGAGAGTTAAATAGACACTGCAGAGTCCAGTGTCTGTCTCTGTGTGTGTATGTGCATGTGTGTGTATTTTTCCTCAGTTAGGGACTCTTAGGTTCCATTGAGAGATTCTCCAGGATCTCAAAGCCTCAGGAGCCACATTTGCTCATTTTCTGCGGGACCAGGAGAACACACTGGCCCAGCACGATCTAATTGGCAACTTGATGGGACCAGGATTCAAGGAAGAGACATTGCTCTTGGACAGGCCTGTGAGGACACTTCCAGGAAGGATTAACTGGGGGCCAGTGTCGGGTGGGGGGAGATGCCATCCCCCAGAGTGGGCAACTCTTTCTCCTTGCTGGTGAGGGCATCTACCCTTTTGCTGCCATCAGAACCCAGCTTCTTTGGCCTTCCAACATGGACTGAAGCCCAGCAGCTCTTCAGGAATCCTCTAGGCCCTCCAGTGCCAGATTGGGACTGCCCAGGCATTCAGCCTGTGGTCTGGGGTAATAGCAGGTTCTCAGCCTCTCTGGCATGCAAGATAGTCATCATAGTTATCCCATCAGTATTGTGTAAGGCGGTCAAATAAATCCCCTTATGCAATATCTATTCACTGTATTAGTTCTGGTTCGGTAGAGAACCCTGACTTAGACACTCAGTGGTGGCCAAGGACACTGCCTGTAGGGAATTGAAGATCTCTCATTGCACCTGATCAGCCAAGGCTCTGCCCATCTGCCCCTCAATGCTTCTCCCATCTGGGCCAGAAATACAGGCTCTCTTGCCCCATGCAGGCGAGGCCCCAACTGCAGACAACAGACCCAGAGCATTCCCCTCTGTTCTTTCTTTTGGCCTCACCAAGCGCTTCCTGTCTTTCCTAAGCCTGTGCCAGGCAGGAATTTACCCTGCCTGTCCCCGACAGCCCCGTTCCCACAGGCTGAATCATGCTTACAGATCTTTGGAACCCTGAAATCATTTCTACACCTGGCTTTCAGGCTCCAGTTGGCTTTGCTTGTCACCCGTGCCGCCCTGTTGCTGAGCAGCCTTCGGGGTGTTTGTCTTCACTCCCACCTCCAAGGTTTACTCATCCATCACTCCTACACTCGGCTCTCTTTCCCATCACCCTGCCGCTCTCCATGGAAACGGGTCCATGCTTTCTCTCTCTTCCCTGTTGATGCTGTAGCTTCATCCAACTCCCTCTCGAAATGTCGCCCTTCCTCATCGGGCTTATGTGAATCCCTGAGATGGGATTGGGGAAGCCTAACAGTGCTGGCAGACATTATCCATGGGCCCACTTTTTTGTTCTTTCAAAATCAGTGGGAACTCTGTGAATTCCTCAGGTTCCTGCCCAAACTTTAAAGATTTGCCTTCTTTGAATGTGGAGTTGTTCAGCCCTGTGGGAACCACCGGCTGAGGGATGTGGTGTGGCTGGATGGAGCAGCCCCTT
>PVHP010015312.1:0-37651 GCA_004024765.1 Zapus hudsonius
AGACAGAGGAGAGGAGAGGGGAAGGGAGGGGAGGGGAAGGGAGGAAAAGGGGAGGAAGCTAGACTTTGGGAGCTCTCTCTCTTTTTCTCTATAATGTCAACTGTAATGAGGTAGTGATAAGCCAGGAAGAGCCTTCCTTCAAAAGAATCTACCATATTGGCTCCCTTACCATAGACTTCTGATTTCCAGAACCATAAGAAACAAATTTCTTTTGTATATAAGCTACCCAGGCTGTTGCAGTCTGGTATAGCAGCTCGAGGGGATGAAAACACCCATCTTGGTCTCAAGACAAGGCCACTCTAGGAAAACCTTAGTGGTTCACCTTGAATTTCAAAAAATAAATCTAAATCTTGGCATGCACATTTAAAATACTGATCCATGTAGGCAGTATGCTCTCCATAAATGTTAACTTAAAATGGACTTCTTGGTAAGATGGTCGATTAGAAATCTCACCAATAGGGGAAAATCAGTAAAGACAGCACACATAACTTTTTCCTGTAAGAGACAATATCTATAAACAACTTATTAAACCAGTTGAAATCTCTGCAGGGAAGCAGGCAGGAGCAAATTATGAGAGCATATTGGGGTCAATCAGTGTGCTTCACTGAACCAAGCTGCCCAGATGAACTCAGGGAAAACCATCAGAAAGTCTTCTCATATATACAAGCACTACAAGACAGGAGAAACCGAAGCAAACAGTACAGGGCTGGCTAAGGTCAGTGGAAACCACCAGCTAACAATCTCCCTAGGTTTACACACCAGCACTGGGAACAATGAGAAGGCAGCTGAAGCCAACCCTCATTTACCTTCCTGCCCAAGAACACTATCCCAACTTTCATTCAAGACAGGTTTCCCACTCTGATCTTTTTTAAAGTTGATTTAACTCTAGTCCTTATCACATCCTACTTCCCTCCAACCTCTAATCTTAGAAAGTCCTAGCACACTCCCTAATATCCTTCCTGATTTATCTTGCGTTTACTGAAGTCACAGGGAGCACTGTTGTTAACTGGTGTGTGTGACATTTGTATAGTGGGCACATCCACCAGCCATGGTTGCTACTATGGTTCATAGTCTACTCTGGGAGTAACACAGAGGATGTAGTGGGCATCTTAAGCTCCTAGACTGAGGATCTAAATTGCTAACACTGCACCTCAACCCAACCATACCCTACTTCAACACAAATGCTGCAACTGAATGAATACAATTAATTTTAAAAAGCTAAGCAATGAAATAACACCACATGTGTAAATTCCAATGCAGTAATGTAAGGAACATGAAAAGCCAAAGCAATGTAATTCCTCCCCAAATTACTGGCCTCCACTGAGAGTGAATTAGACAAAACCTCAGACTTGAGAATTCAAAAGAATGACTGTAAGTATATTTGTGGGACCCTGCTGAGAGGCAAGGAGAACACAGGGTTAAAGGAAGGTTGAGGCTGGCCTGAAACCCCGATAATCTCATTCTTATCTGAGACTGGTAGGAGTTTTGGCCCTCTCCATCCCCCCCTAAACTCCACTGCTTAATGGGCCCCAACAAACCTTGGTAAGCCCAGGCACTTCAAGGCCTTGTATTCTATCTGGGCAAATGGAATGAAACTATGAATGAACAAAGAAAAACCATAGAACATACACAAACTCATGGAGACTAAACCACGAATGATTGTCTGATGAATGGGTTAATGAAGAAATCAAGAAGAAAATAGAAACATTCCTAGAATCAAATAATAATGAAAACAAACTATACCAAAACCTACAGGATACAATGAAGACAGTCTTAAGAGGGAACTTCATAGCTCTAATTAAGAAATCAGATTAATTAATAACTTAATGACATACCTCAGAGCTCTGGAAAAAGAAGAACAAGCCAAACCAAAAATCAGTAGGTGAAAAGATATAATTAAGGTAAGGGTAGATATTAAAATAAAACTAACACCACAGGGGCTAGGAAGACAGCTATCTACTCCTGATTCCCAACAATAAATAAACCAAGGAAGAAACCAGAGAAATAATCCTGTTCACAATCACCTACTACTACTACTACTACTACTACTACTACTACTACTACAACAATAATATCTTTAAAAACACCTACAATGAAAACATTAAAAAAACTCAAGAGAAAAAGTTAAAAAGATACTAGGAAATGGAAAGACATCCCAGATTCATGGATTCGAAGAATGAATATTGTGAAAATGGCTAATTTATCAAAAGCAATCTACAGATTTAATGCAATGCCCATCAACATCCCAATGCTGTTTTTCAGAGAAATAGTGTAATAAAATTCTCACTAAGGAAAAAAAAAAAACTGGCTACTGCTTGTGTAATTCATAATCTCATGGACTGGACCAGCAAGCCCACTGAGGAGGGCCCTTAGTGGGTTGGGGATGGGGAGGAGGGAAATGGGGTTACCATCACAAGATTTGCTCATACTATATATCTAATTATTAACAATAAATATGTGTTAAAAATTCTCAAATTCATTTGGAAGCATAAAGGACTTTTAATAGCCGAAACAATCCTATTTTTTTTAACAATCCTATTTATTTTAGAAATAAAAACTGATTTCAAGGTATCTTACAGAGCTATTGTAATAGAAACAGCATGGTACTGGCCCAAACCCACACGTCAACCAATGGAACAGAATAGAATGTGCAGGTATAAACTTCAAGTGGTGACAGCAATTTGACTTTTGACAAAAATGCCAAAAATACTCACTGGAGAAAAAAAGATAGCCTCTTTACCAAATGATGCTGGGAGAATTGATATCTTCATGCATGAAAATACTCCAAATGAATCAAAAACCTTAACATAAAGACCTAAAACTCTGGAACTTCTAGAGAAAAAAGTAGAGGAAAATATGTCAAAATTGAGTATTTTTAGTTATTTATTGGGCTACACCAAAACCTCTTGGCACTGCAAACCAACACCAGATGCTTGTGCCACTTCTTGTGTCCTGTTTACTTACATGAGTGGTTTAGGATCTTAATCTGGGCCAGCAGGCTTTGCAAGCAAGTGCTTTAACTGCTCAGCCATCTTTCCAGCCCAAAGAACTTTCTGAGTGGGAATTAAATCACTCAGGAAATTAAGGTCAGCAATCAACAAATGGGACCGTCTGAAACTGAAATACTTTGTACAAAAAATGGAGACAATTATGTACAGAATGGGAGAAAATCTTTACCAGCTCTACATCTGATACAGGATTAATACCATAATATATAAAGAACTAAAAAAAACTAAACAAGGGTTGGAGAGAATGCTCAAAGGTTAAGGAGCTTGGGTGCAAAGCCTGATGGCTTCAGTTCAGTTCCCCAGTACCCATGTAAAGCTCGATGCACGAAATGGCTTGTGTGTCTGGAGTTTGTTTCTTTAATTAATATATAATGACCTTCCAGTGGCAGGAGGCCCTGGTACACTCATGCTCTCTCTAGCATAAACAAACAAACAATAATCTAAAGAAGAAAACAAACAACTCAATCAAAACACAGGCTATGGCACTGAACAGAACATTCTCAACATAAAAATACAAATTGCTAACAAATATTTAGTAAGTATTCAACATCTTCAGCCATCAGGGAAATGAAAACTAAAACTACTTTGAGAAAAGTCAAAAAACCTGAAGAGGGCTGGAGGGATGGCTTGGCGGTTAAGGCACTTGCCTCCAGTGCCTGAGGCCCCAGGTTCAATTCCCCAGGACCCACATAAGCCAGACCCACAAGGTGGTGGCCCTGGTCTCTCTCTCTCTCTCTCTGTTTGAAAATGAATAAATAAAATATAAAAAAAAAAACCCTGAAGACGGAGATCACTAGAACCGGCCAAGGAACACTGGAAACAGGATGGCAGGAGCAGTTTTGCAGCAGCTTCAGGGGCCCACCCATCCCAACAATCAGCACCTGGAGCCATTGGAGATCTGGGAATCCAAGAGACCAGAGCACCCAGAGCCACCAGCAGCCAGCACAGCTGATCTAAACTGCAGATTCGTAGACCCAGCCAACCCACAGCCCAACACAGCCTCATACTCAGCTTGAGTGAGACCAGAGGCCATCTCAAGAGATAACTGTTGGTCGGCATTGACATTCTTAATAAGCAGGGTTTTAAGAGGGAATTTGTCATATTCGGCATCTCTTGATTCATACTGCCTTACTGTCTCTTTCTTTTGTATTTCTTGGGGGCAGGGTCTCACTTGGTCCCAGGCTGACCTGGAACCTAGCATCTACCAGAAATTTCAGCCTCCCAGGCTACAGGATTAAAGGTGTGACTTAAAACACACCCTTAGGTAATTTGGCTTTGTTAAGGTTATCTGTTTAATTGCCACCCTTGAATAATTACCCTGTGTGGGTTTTGTTGATGTATACATATTGTCCATTTGCATATTAGAACTGCATTTTGCCCCACTCAGCATACTAGAATATTTGCATAGCAGGCAAATACAACTCATTGGGTCACTTCAGTGATCACTCTGAGAGTAATATAAGAGCCACACCTGTCACATTAGGCTCCCACCCTGAGCATATATAACTTCTGATCCACATTTCTAAGAATACAGCAGATAATTAGGAAATTTAAGCACTGAATAATTCAAGATGCAAAAATCTCTACATTATAATACAAGAAACACACACACACAAGATAAAATAATTCCACCAAAAATATAAATCCATCAGCAATGACCTTCAGTGAGTCTGACTTAGATGAAATGTCTGACAAAGACTTCAAAAGAATGATTTTAACTATGTTCAAAGAAATCAAAGAGGAAATCAAGCTCCAGAAGGAGAACACAGGAAACCAACTTAAGGACATGAGGAGGCCAATACAAGATATCAACAAGGAAACAGAAATAATGAAGAAATACCAATCAGAAATGTTAGAAATGAAAAACATCGTAAGTCACATACAAAACTCTGTAGACAGTCTCACCAACAGAAGGGATCAAGGAAAGGACACAATATCTAAACTAGAGACAAGGTGGCAGAACTGGGACAGTCCAACACAAAGAAAGACAAATTAATTGGAAGGTATGAATGGGAACTTCAAGATATTTGGGGTACTACGAAGAGATCAAACATACAAATTCAGGATATGGTGGGAGGAGAAGAATTTCACTCTCAGGGCATAGTAGATATTTTCAACAAAATCATAGAAGAGAATTTTCCCCAAATAGGGAAAGTGGTGCCAATGCAGATACAGAAAGCATATAGAACACCAAACAGATAAAACTATGTTGAGAACATCTCCGCACCATGTTATAATTAAACTACTGAACACAGAGACCCAAGAAAATATTTTGAAGGCTGAAGGAGAGAAGCATCTGTGACGGGTCAGGCAGCTCCAGAGACACCTGTCCCTTGAGTGGAAGGTGTCTCTAGCCAGAGCCCAAACCTAGGCACTAAAACTTATTGGTCAGGTATGAACCAATCAATGGACTCTCTGCCCACATAGGGCAGGAAATACTGACTGAACAATTAATCCAGCCTTCTTCCTCACCCACATGGCCTAGAAGAAGGACCTCTGACTCTCTAGGGACAGGTAAGGTCTCCCAGCCCCCACCACAGCCTGTGTGAGGGGCTGGATTTCTCTTCCACCTGAATCTTTTCTTCTCATCTTTCCCCTTTCTGCTTGTTTAGCTGAACAGCATAAATACTGTTAAAACTCTTCACATGTTCTCCCCACACTGTGGCTGGAGAACTCTGTAACTCCCCATGTTCCCTTAAATAATAAAGTCTCCCACTATACCTTACTATCTTGTTGTCTATGATTTTAATTTTTTAACTTTGTAGACAAGAACTCGGGTACTCTTTAAATTTTGGGGCGCATTGGAATTTTTGCTGGGCATTATCTAAATTCTAACTCCCAGCTCACCCCACTACACATCAAGTTATGTATAAAGGCAAGCCCATTAGCATAACGGCAGATTAGTCAACAAATGCTTAAAAGCCAGAAAGGCTTGGGGTGATATATTTCAAGTTCTGAAAGTAAGCAACTGTTAGCTAAGATTATTACATCCAGCAAAGCTATCCATCTCAATTGAAGGAGAAATGAGGACTTTCCACAACAAAGACAAGCTAAAGGAATATGTGTCTACAAAGCCAGCTCTATTAAAAAAAAAATACTTGAAGGGATCCTTCAGACTCAAGAGAAAGAAAAACATATACATGAGAAAATGGGGGGGGAATAAACTGTATTCAAATAATAGGTAATACAAGAGAGTAAAGGAAAAACTACAAAAGCAAGAAATGGCAGAAACACACCTTTCAATAATAATTTTTAAAAATATTTTATTTATTCATTTTCTAGCAGAGAGAGAGAGAGAAAGAGAGAGAAAGAGAGAGAGAGAGAACACCAGGGCTACCACCTTGTGGGTCTGGCATATGTGGGTCCTGGGGAATTGAACCTGGGGCCTTAGGCACTGGAGGCAAGTGCCTGAACCACTGAGCCATCTCTCCAGTCCCCAATAACTCTTAACATCAATGGCCTCAACGCTCTGACAAAAAGACACAGACTTACATACTGGATTAAAAGGCAGGATCATTCTGTTTGTTGCCTCCAAGAAAGGCACCTCTCCATAAATGACAGACACCTCCTTAGGGTGAAAGGATGGAAAACAATATTGTAAGCAAATGGACCTAGGAAACAAGCAGGTGTTGCTATCCTAAAATCAGACCGGGATATACTTCAAACCAACAGTAGTTAAGAAAGATAAGAGCTCTTGAATGCCCTCCCCAGGCCTGAGGCAAAACCCTGTTGCTGAAGAAACCACAGAATGCCATCGATCAGCATTGAGAGACCCTTCGAGGACCAGAATGGTAACCAGTCCACAGATGGTAGTTAGTGTAGTGCTGGAAGGCACTGCATAAGCTGCCAGGGGAAGCTGGTTAACGACAGCTGGAGCAAACAGAGACCACTGGCATGAAACACAGTCTGCTACCGTGAGTAGGCTGACCACACCTCCTACTGGGAGAGAACAGCGAACCAAGAAAGGAGCACTTGTGCAATGGAGGAGCCTAGGCCTGGGGGAGACAATCAACAGCTTTTAAATTCGGCCAAATATTCCACTTAGTGAGGGGGAGCCCTCAACTGGAACTGGGGACTTAGGGCGATATGCACTGGGAGCCCAACTCTTAGGCCCCCAAGGAAAGATGCACTATGGGAGCAATTGATGGAGAGGCTATTAAAAATAGAATCTAGGTAATCCAGAATTATGTATATCTGTTAACGTATACTGATCTCACTCTCCAATGGAGATTGTGTTTGTATCTTTCAGAATGCAGCGAGAGAGCTGTGGCCCATCTAACCCTTCCAACGGACCACAGGCCCATAGCTGAGATCCTGGCAAGAGATGAGCAACCACAGTCATACCATGGAGGATCCATATGGAACCCCGCAGAGAATGACGGGATGAACAAGGGACCCACAGCCACAGCCATTCAATCAACACAGGATAAACCAGTGAGACAGAAACCGATTCTTGACACAAAGACCCCTAAATTTTCAGCATTAAAGCAACCTTAATACATTAAAGCAACTTTAATACTCACCCACCACGACTCAGAAAACTGAGTGGAAGAGGGGGCGGAAAGATTGTGAGAGTCATGGTGGGGGAGAATATCCAGAGGCATGACACCCCTGAGTAACAACATACTAGGGCCAGGAGAAACGGGCTGACTACGAGGCTATCCATGATCCCCTGCCCCAAGGACTGATCCAGACTGCCAATGGAGGAGGATACTCAGCCGATTGGGGATGGGGAACTGGAGATAACAACTCATTGTTTGTCCATTAAATAGCGTAACTCATTATGGACAATAAAAATGAAAGATAAGGAAAGTCATTATATATTAATTAAAGGAACTATTCATCAGGAGGATACTGTGATTCTAAATATATATGCAACAATCACAGGTGCTGCCAATTTCATTAAACAAACACTACTAGAAGTGAGGTCACAGATAACACCAATCACAACAATTATAGTGGGAGAGTTCAACACCCCACTCTCACCAATTGACAGGTCACCCTGGCAAAAAATAAACAGAGAAGCATCTGGACTAAATGACACCATAGAACAAATGGACCTAACGGACATCAACAGAACTTTTCATCTAAATACCACAGATACACATTCTTTTCAGCAGCACATAGAACATCTCTAAAATTGACAATATGTTAGGACATAAAGTAAATCTTAACAAGCTCAGGAAAACTGAAGTAATTCCCTGTACTCTATCCAATCACAATGGGATTAAACTACAAATAAAAAACAAGAAAAACTATAGAACATGCACAAACTCATGGAGATTAAAAAGTACACTACTGAATGATGAATGGGTCATTGAAGAAATCAAGAAGTAAATAAAAAATTCATAGACTCAAATGAAAACAAAGACACAACATATCAACACCTGTGGGATACAATGAAGGCAGTCCTTAGAGGAAATTTATAGCTTTAAGTGCCTATCAAGAAATTAGAAAGGTCACATGTAAATAAATTAATTAAGGCCTTGGAAAAGGAAGAACAAGGTATACCAAAAATCAGTAGACAAGAAGAAATGATAAAAAAGATTATAGAGGAAATTAATGAAATAGAAATAAAAAAAAATACAAAGAATCAGTGAAACAAGAGTTGGTTCTTTGAAAGGATAAACAAGATTAATAACCTTTAACGAATTTGATCAAAAGAGAGAAGACACAAATAAATAAAATTAGAGATGAAAAAGGAATCATTACAACATATACCAATGAGATTCAGAAAATCACAAGAACATACTTTAAGAACATATCTGGGGTTGGAGAAATGTCTCAGGGTTAAGGCACTTGGCTCCAGTGTCTAAGGCCCCCAGTTCAATTCCCCAGGACCCACATAAGCCAGACCCACAAGGTGGTGGCCCTGGTGCGCTCTCTCTCTCTCTCTCTCTCTCTCTCTGCTTGAAAATGAATAAAATATTTTTTTAAAAAAGAACATATCTGAAACAAATGGATGATATCCTTGATGTATATGACCTACCAAAATTAAATCAAGATGAGATAAACAGACCAATAATAAGCACGGAGATCCAAGCATTGATGAAAAGTGTTCCAGACCCAGACGGATTTACTGATGAATTCTACCAGACATTCACTGAAGAACTAACACCAATGCTTCTCAGACTTTTCCGCACAATAGAGAAGGAAGGAATCCTGCCAAACTCCTGAGACATACAAGTAAGGGAAACCAAAGCTGGCTCCATTTTGCTGGGTTTTCAAGTTCTAAGACGGCTGGTCATTATTAAACACAAAGTGTTTTACTGGGTAAAAAAATGATCTTTTAAAGTATTAAAAATGTTAAATGACAACCATGCTGACTTTGGAGCCCATTTTTGACTGTTTATTAAGCATAAAAAATAATTATTTAATATTTCCACTTGGTTTCTGAATGTTTAGAATGTTTATAGAAGCTTTATTCACAGTTGCCCAAAATATGTTCTTTAATCATTTAGTGGATAAATAAAATGATCTATCCAGATAATGGAATGTTATTTCATGCTGAGAAGAAATAAGCCACCAGTCTGTGAAAGACTTAAATGCATAATACCAAGGGAAGGAAAAAATGAACCTGAAAGTGATACATCTTTTAAGAATGTCAAATGGTATCATTTGACATTCTGGAAAGGTCAAAGCTATGGCAAGAGTGGTTTTCTGGGGCATGGGTAGGTAGAGCAGATGGGAATTTTATGGCAATGAAAATATTTTGTATGACATTCTCCTGGTGAATTCATGCCACATACATTAATTTGGGAACCCATTAACACCAAGAGTGAACTTTAAGGAAGCTCTAACTCTAAGGACTTGAGTACTGGCTCATCAACTGTGACAAGACTCATTGTGGAGGGGATGGTCTGCAAAGGAAGGAGTTCATTTACACAGGTGTCTCTGCACTTTCAATATTGCTATATATAACAAAATCTATTAATAAAGATGCTTCAACCAAGTGGTCTGGTCTCCAGAGAGCTGGCCCTGACCAAGCAGATGGCAGAGTGGCTCCGACTGTTGACTCATGTCGAGTGACTGTTGAGTCACCGCTACGGAACAGTTTTCTAGTTTTCTGCTGGCAAGGCAGATCACCCACATCCTGTCTTACTACATTTCCCTCCACACTAAATGTAGGACTTTAGGACTTGACATTTATTCCACTGAATTTGGTCTTGTTCGAGTCATACGATAAATCCAGCCTTGGATGCCTGGCCCTGTCAGCCCACCGCTGTACTCCACCCAGCTCTGTGTAAGCCATCTATTAAAGGAAACTTCCTTCACACACAGAAAAGCACCACAGAAAAGCAGGAAAAGGAGAGTTCTGTCACAGAATTCCCCAGGAGATGTAGAAAATGAAGCTGTATCCACTGACCTGCACCCTGCTTCAACAGCTCGGCTGCTGAATTGGCTGCTGTCTGGGAAGAGTTTTCGGCTATTTCTTCCAGTGGATCTGCAGGGAGGGGCCAGAAAACACAAAAATGAGTGCTGCTCCTGACAGTGACAAAGCTGGACAATTCGATGACAGAATTCCCAGTCACTGCACCAAGTGAGTTCCCTTAGTGATAATAATTCAGCCCGTAGCAATTACAATCCAATCCTGAACATAAGGTGACACAGTCCAACAAAGTATTTTCCTGATGGCTGAATTTACATGAACCATCAGTATTTTAAAGGCAAACCATGCAATCCTATTATTAATTAGATAAATCTGCTGCTGTGTGCATAGCCTGCATGTGTACAGATATGAACGCAGAGGTCAGAGGTGGACATTGGGTATCCTCCTCCAAGTGCTTTTCTGTCCTATTTCCTTGAGACAGTGTCTCTCACTCAAACCGGAGCACACCATTTGGTTAATGAACCCCAGTGATTCTTCTGCCTCTGCCTCTATTAGGTTAAGATTACAGGCATGTAACCTGTGGCATGCATGGTGAGCTCTGGGTGTCTTTTGGTTTATCCAGAGCATATTTCAAAATGAGAGTCCTAGTCTGATTTTTTTTTCCAAAGGATTTTTGCTGTTGCTAATCACTGCAGAAGCTCTTACTCAGGGCCTATCCAGCACCAAGGTCCCACCTCATACCTCTCTCTGGAATGATCAGCTTGCACGGCAAGGCCAAGGGAGTAATAGAATGCTGACACACCAAAGCTGTCAGGCTCCCTGTGAAGCAGATAAAAGCAAACAGACATCATCAATTTCCCTACATGCTGTGTATTCAGCCAGTGAAGTCACTACACAAAGGCTGGGCCTTCTGCCTCCACAGTTCACGTTCCATCACTGTAGGATGTGGTGCAAGCGAAACTCACAGATACAAGGGGCCAAGAAGGTAATTGAGGTTACATGCCCAGTATATACACTCACTCTGAACAGCTGCTGATCTGAAACTAGGAGTGGAGATCAGGGGAACTCCTACTATACCACATCTAACATCCCCACCCAGGGCTTCTAAGAGGGCTAGGGTAGTGTCCCTACTGTCCTGTGCTGGGTGCAGCCTGTCCAGCAGGCCCACAGGGCAGGAGTGGCTCTTGGTTCCCAGGGAAGGCTCCAGTGGCAGTATAGAAGCACCATGCATCTTCTCCCTGTGCCAAAGGGATGGGGCCACACTGGGATTCAACCCAAGGTCACGATCCATCTGTCTCTCACCTTGATGGGACCTTGTGACAGCTGTGATTTCTAGTATTAGTATAGTGCTTTTTCATTTATTTGGTTTTGACAAAGCTTTTAAGAACAATTACTCATTCAGTTTATCTTAGATATAACTTCAGATGGGGAGAGTCTTAGACTTGGGGGCTGAAATGTGAGTTGTCCACCATAAGCAAGAGGGTCTCAAATCTCAGGTCAGCTGCCGAAGGGAATCTGGGTCCTGTCTTTGGAGTATTGGGAGCAACTTCTTAAGTAACTTACCAAAATATGGTTCATTTGAGCACCCTTTCAACCGAACTCCTTTTGGGGTGCACTCAATTAGAAAATGCCGGACAAGTTCATTGGACAAATCTCCAGCTGTATGAAGAAATCAACAAAACATTGAATGAGAGCAGAGGGGAGTAAGGATGGAGGCCCTTGTTCCAGGGGCTAACTTAGTCGCCCTTTATCAAACCTTTCTATGTGATTTGACTTCTTTCCAGTGCTCCACAGACTGGATAGAAACAAGAAAAGGAGGAAGTCATGATGTCCACCTGAGGTAGTTTAGGGGTCATAGGACCCAGAAGTAAAAGCGAGGAAATATCCTTGGGCCTGGAGGGGGGAGAACCTCAGTAATTCTTATCTCATTCCCCCCCCCCCCAAAAAAAAAAGAGTCCTCCACTTTGCTAGAGGTCAGACTGAGGTCTGGCCTTTCCTGGTGTCTTCTTCCTTAAAGGAGTTCCCTTGCCTAGAAGAGATAAGGTTACACCCTTCTTGGAGGATTATGATTCCTGGGAAGTCTGATCCTTTCTAAGAAAACTTGAGCTTCTTCCTAGAAACCTAGTGCCAGGGCTGGTTAGTTTAGTTCCCATCCTCTACATGAAAGATCCCAGAGTCTGGGTCTCTAGGTAGGCTTCCCCATTTTTGGGAACCCCATTCCCACCCCCTTTATGGGCAGGAGTCTATTCTTTCCTTCTCTTAAGCTCTGTTAGCTTTATCTCCATAAACTGATATTAAAATCTGTCTAAACTTTATCCTCTGGTTAGTGGTTTCATTCACTGAATTCATGAGGTAAGAATCTGGATGCACTAAGTCAGCGGAGCCTTGTGTGATCATTAGTACCTGTCACCCTTGCTTCTGAGTTACTGCCCACCAAGAGCCAAGAAAGCCTCCAACACTCTCAAAATACCCAACATGCCTGTGTCATATCCCTTGTGAGAAGTGATCCTCTAATGATGACGCTCTGTTTCTACCAGTGGCCCACGTCAACAGTCTAAAAGTACGGAAGAGTGCATCACGAGAAATGCACATTGCCTGCATCGCGATGCTTAAACAGTGTCAAGTCACACAAGAGTGTGCTAGAAAAATGGAGTGGTTAGAGCCATGTGAGAAATAAGGAACACTCCAGACACAGCCAAGGGCAGAGTAGGACCACCATTTTGGCGTGTGCTAGGAGACCCATCACATCCAGCTGCAATAGCAGCTGATGCAGCGGTGGCCCCCGAGTGGAGGAACTGGCAGATCTGCAGGTCAGGTGGGAGGGGGTGGCCAGAGCCAGGCCTGGGTAAGCAGGTATTTCTGGTATTCTTCTGCCTATGGAGTTAAGTTTACCTTTGGGGGTGAAGGTGAGAAATGGGGTAGATAAGGGTCTAATGGAAGGGTTAGGGCTCCTGATACTAATGGCTCCTGTTTTTGTGCTAACAGGAATTTCAGTTTGTCCAGTGACTTTTTTAACCTTTCAGAGTGAATAACACATAACACCTCAAGAGAGGAAGAGAGAAAAAAGGTGGGTGCCTCAGTGGAAGCTTTGCTCTGTTGTTCTGATTTCTGAACAGTATACAGATTGTCCATTTAAAACAACCAGAAAATGAAATTTATAAATAAGGCACTTTCTTTTTAAAAGATGCTTCTATTTATTCATGGGGGATGGAGAAAATATGCTCAAGATATATGAGCCCTTTGTGCATCTGGCTTTACTTAGGTACTGGGGAACTGAACCAGGGATGACAGGCTTTCCTAAGCCATCTTCCCAGCCCAATAATGGACTTTGTTAAAGAAGGTGCATACTTGAGAAAATCCAGCTTAACATTAGATACTAGAAAAACAGCTGCAGATCATCTACCACATTATTCACATCAAAATAAACAACAGACACCTAACAAATCCAACAGATAAATTCCAGAAGTCCTTACCTTTCTTGTTCAGCTGCAGGACAGAAGGAGGTGGTGTGGCAACTTTCATGGCTAGACCATAGGCACCTCGGAATGAATGACTGTCCCTCACGATGAATGACCCAGGCTCTTTGTCCTTCAACATGGCAATGGCTAGAAGAAGGGGAGGAGAAAGGTGCGAACAACTGAAAGGTAGACAAAGGTCACTGTGCATCCTGACCTTGGGGTGAGCCTTTGAAACGCTCAGGGAAATTTGACCACCAGTGTAATAATTGAGGAGTGCTGCTGCTCTCTCCAGAGCAAGTAATTATCCTAGGAATGAATTAGTTGTTTGGGGAGTGGATTGTTATAAAACAAGGTGTTCTGTCCTCCTTTCCTGACTCCCACAGCCTGGGTCAGGGGGCCAACTCCACTGGAGGAACAATGTGGGCCCAGCAAACAACCATCCTTCAGTCAAAACCATTGAGCAGGGAAAGTTGGACAGGAGAACACAAGGTGCTGCAGAGCCAGCCAGGACGACGCCCCTCCTACAGGGAGGGCATGGGATCTGAAGCTGGAGAGGAAAATCTCCAGAAGACACAGGGCCTCCCCCCCCCCATGTCATATTCTATTGTTTTGGGGACTGAACTTTCCCTGCTTTTTCTCCTTACTGCCAGCTACCATGAGGTAAGCAGAGTCCTCTGTCACACACTTCTGCAATGGTATGTCTTGGGCCACCACAGGCCGAAAGTCACATCTGAAACCATGAGTCAAAATAAGTCTTCCTGGGATTAGTGGATGGGGGACAAACAGGGTGACTGGAGAGGATTATGACCAGGGTACATTGTGTATGTGAATGACGGCTGCCAAACCTTTTCTAAGTTGATGATCTGTGGCATTTTGTCACATTAACAGAAGCTGGCCAAAACAGGGGCCCAGTGAGCTAAAGTTGGATAAAGGAGACATGTATATATATGCTGAACACAGCAGTGGGAGCTCTGCTCTGATACTGCCAGTGTGTTCACCATGTGAAGGCAGGGAAGGGAGGTGAGCAAACACATGGCCACTCTCTCTTCCCACCTTCTCATACCTTCTCCCTGCAATGACCACATTTACGGGAACTGTAAGAAGCAACAGCCTGAGACAACCCAATGGGGACAGTATTACTCAGCTTCTAATATACTTTAATGCTTTCCTTTTCCTTCTGAGTTATATGTCAACCCTAAGGAATTAATTTTCTAACAGTAACATATGACAAAATATATTACAAGGAAGCTATTTGTTAGGATTTTCCTTCTGTATTTCCCTGAAGTATGACTAGAGGCATATCCTGTGGTTAAAACAAAAACAAAGGAAGCCTATGGACTGATTTATTCCTTTTGAAGAAGCCGGCAAATCTAGCCATTCTATGGAGGCGTTTCCTAAACAAAAAGCTGAGGAAAGTGCACTTTAGAATTCAGCTGGAAAAATCAACACCTATGTACGTATCAGTCACTTGGGTCCACCGAAATAAACCTTTTGAAATATAGGCTAAGGTCAGGCAAATGATTAAAGAGTGAGCCCAGGCCAGCACCCCACAAGGCCTAGAGGATGATGTGAAGGAAGGCATGCCCAGAACCCTGCAGAGCAGAACACTGGATGAGCCCTTGAGTCTGCCCAGCGACCCTAGGGGAGGCTCTGGGAGTCACAATCATGGGTTGGGCTGGTGCCGAGGAGAACACAGCACCCGCCTGCATGGAGCTCTCAGACTTGGTGAGCAACTGTTCACAAAGGCCAATTGAGGGAAATCAAAGTCCTTTCAGGCTGTGGGCTGCTTTTATTCTCTTCCACTCTCTTTCATTTAAAATGACAACAGCTTCATTGAGCTCATGGAAAGAAATGCACATTCTTACAGTCTCTATTATCTACATACTCGAAGGAAGAATTTCAGTGAGCCACTTGCTGTTCTTGTTTATCTCATTCCTGAGATGTGATCCTAATGAGTTTCTTCTACAGTGAAGAGACACAGGCAAAGACTAGCCAGGCTTGTTATACTCCACAGCTGTAACTTCCCCAGTTCCTCTCCAAGCCAAGCTGAGGGACCCCTCAAGGAGCAGAGCTCTACCTGCCGCCAAGATCCGACCAGAGGAGTAGGGTTGGCAGCGCTCTGTGGCAGAGTACTAAGAGGACCTGTGGATTCTGCCCCAGGAAGAAAGGCTGAAGGAAACAGTTTGCCAGGCTCCCAAAGGTGCCTATACTCCTCTGGTATTTAAATTGCATGTGCCTTGGTGACTCAAAAAAAAATTCAATGACTTCATGATAAATGCTTAGTGAGATGGAAAGCTAATTGCCATGATCTGATCATGACACACTATAAATATATACTTTGTATCCCATACACAAAAGAAACTATTATGTGTCAATTAAAAATAGTGAAAACACTTTTAAAAATAGCAATGATTTTTAGTTTTTAAAAATCTCCTCCAAGTTGAACCAAATACTCTCTGGTTTGCAAGTGAGTCATTTGGCCAAGTCCACAATATAGTCAATAAACATACAGTGTGGTGGTTTGTGTCAGATGTCCTCCATAAACTCATGTGCTCTGAATGCTTGGTCCTCAGCTGATAGCAGTTTGGGAGTTGGAGCCTTGCGTAAGCCAGCTCCACAGCTCGGCTCACTCCTCTGCATCCATTTTCCACCTGCCACAGGATGGGGTTTACCCAGGCCGTTGGCAGCCAGCTGGAGGGTCAGAACTGGAACCCCAAAGACCCTGAGGTATGTCTGAGATCAACACAGACTACAGGATTTTATGTTTTCCCTGTTTGTTTTAGATTTTCCGATATGCCCGTGCTATGCCCAACACCATCATTTATAGTGGGAATGTTTACTCTGTGCCATTATGTGTTTCTGGTTTCATAGATTCATATGTAAGGGATCTTGGACTATGAGGATGATTGAACAGTCTGGGTATTGATACAAGCTATAGGGACTTTTTTTTCAAAAATATTTTATTTATTCATTTTCAAGTAGAGATACAGAGAGAGAAAAAGAGATACAGAGAGAGAGAAAGAGAGAGAGAGACAGAGACAGAGAGCGAGAGAGCACACCAGGGCCACCACCTTGTGGGTCTGGCTTATGTGGGTCCTGGGGAATTGAACCCGTGGCCTTAGCCACTGGAGGCAAGTGCCTCAACAGCTGAGACATCTCTCTTTTAAAGCTGAACTGAATGCAATGTATTTCACATCATGGATGGTCATAATTTTTTTTGGGGGGGGAGGCAAAAGTGTAATATGATGGTTTGAATCAGATGTCCCCCATAAACTGATGTGTTCTGAATGCTTGGTCTCCAGCTAATGGCATCTTGGGACATGGAACTTGCTCGAAGAGGTGTGTTGTTGGGGGGAGGGCTTGGGGTGGTAAAGCCAGCTCCCTCTTGCAGAGTGTCCTGCTGATGTTTTCCACATGCTGTGCTCATGCCACACTTTCCCCTTCCATCATGAAGCTTACGCTCAAGACCGTAAGCCCAAATGAAAATTGTCCTTCCATCAGTTGCTTTTGGTTGGGTGCTTTGTCCCAGCAATGAGAACTCTAACACAGTGCTTGTCTTTCTAACTTGGACTAAGCCAGTGGTTCACAAATACATGGGGTCCTTGACGTCACAGAACTAGGCAGTTCACAAGGGATGCGTTTCTTCCTTACAGCAGCAGCGGGCTGGCATCACCTTCCGCTGCTGGAGGGAAGGAAGCAGCCAGTGTTCATGCCCAGCACCCTGGGGAATGTGGGGAATGCATGGCTGTTGCCCAGATCTTCCCATCATCCTTATCAGTACTGAGCTTTTCCCATAAAAATGTAAAGGCCATGGCATTTGCCCCAGAGGCTTGTGATAAAATCGTGGTCTTGCCGTAACTTGATTCACACCACACCCCCTCAAGGGGCCGGAAACCAACTATGAGAAATATCCCAAGGACCCTTTTAAGCCACCTACCTTGTTCTCTTGAAATATCTGCCTTGTACCAGAACTTGGAAGTGTCTTGGACAAATTTCACAATCACAAGTTTATCACTTGGATTATCTGTAAAGCAAAATTTAAAAATCAAATTCAAATCCTATGCCTAGGGATGAGGGTGGACAGGAAGCTTCTAATTTAAGGGAAAAGAAAGATAAAGGGGAGATCCAGTATTTAATGAGACAATGCAAGACCATATAATTCTCTGGTATTAACAACACAGATTTAAATAAACAAAACAGCAAGGTTTGTGTTGTTAATCAGTGTACTGCTGTTTCTTAAACACTTGAAATAGTTCATAATCAAATTCCAGAAGAATTCATTTAGTTAGAAAAGAAAGTGTCTTTTGAAGAGATATACTTATAAATAAAAGGGAAAAAAGACAACTGTCATCTGGACTTTGTACTACTGGGTTCGATATTTGGTGATTAAACACCAGTGGCCAGATCGAATGGTAAGGCAGACCCCCTCCCCTCCTGAGTGCATGGGTGGAGGTGGGGGCATACCTGGCAGAGGTGAGGCTGCATCTGGAGGCTTGGAGAAGTCAGGAAGGATGTTTGGAAAGGGGATACTGATGGTGCTTCCACTGTGGGGGCTGGAGAAGCCACTGGAGGAGGGGGAGACTGAGCCCAGAGAACGATCCCCCTCTGAAGCTCGCTTCTTCTCAGGAAGAGGTGGCTGTCCAGGTAGGCTCACATGGCCCTGCAGGTCTGGAATATGGTGGCTGCTGGGTCCAGGTGACACCGTGAGAAAGTTGTGGGACAGGAGGCCATTGCTGCCAGCCCCAGATGCTGTCAGTAGGGTGCCAGGGGCAGGTGAGGCACCATGGGAATTGACCAGCAAGGCCCCGGGGTCCTCAGCAGACGGAAGGCCACTTCCCACAGGGACAGGGCTGAAGCCCAGGAAGGCCTGGCTGTCTGAGGAGGCTAGTGTGTCCCGTGCCTCTGCCATGGGCAGCTCATGGCTGTGGAATGAGGCCTGAAGCTCTGAGTCTGGGAAGCAAGACCGTCCTGGTGAGTTCTTGCCAGGGCTGCAGAAATCGTGGGCACCGAGGGGACTTCTAGAGGGCCGGCTGATCCCCAGCATTGAGAGGGTAGATTTGGGGCTGTTCTCTATCCACTGGCATTCAGTAGAAGGTGGGCTGTTCAAAACACAAGTCGGCCACAAGAAAAAGTAAGAATCACGGTAACACCTCAAAACCAGCAAATGTCAGTCAACATAGAGAAGACAAGGCTAGGGAAGAGGGAAACTGAGGCTTGCTGGGCAGCCCAAGAGATACGGTGTCTCCCATTTCTTGCATATGTTTCAATGACCCAGTGTTGACCTTCGTCTGAAAATCCTAACTGGAAATCTCTAGAAATGACTGGTAAGTTTTAAATTGCATGCCATTCTGAGTACATGATGAATTTTGCATTGTCCGACTCTGTTCTGAGAATGCATTGTTCAGCAGAGGCAAGCTGTATACGTGACCTGCTCCTTACTCAGGCAAAGGTCAGTGGTTACAAGCCTGACTGATGTGCTATTCAGGTAATCCTCACTTTACTGATGATGGCAATTCAGATGCCAAAGAGAAACAGTGAAATTCTTTTACATAAGAGGCCAAAGCTTATGTATGTAAAGGGAACACATGGTATATAGAGGGTTTGAACCTAGCCATGATTTTAGGTATACACTGAGCATATCCCCTGAAGATAGCAGGTGAATGTATTGAAAATTACCACATTAACAATCTCTAAAGACAGATTAAAATGTAGCTCATACAACATATACATTTTAAAATTAGCAAACACTAGATACAGACTCCACATGACACCAAGTCCTTCAAGGACTCTGTTTTAATGAGAACGTGGAAAGAATATGGGAAGGAAAATAAGGAACCCATTTGGGCCAGAGGGCAGTCCTACTTATGGAATTCCTTAATGCCAGTGTCTCTGTATAGCAGAAAAAGGGCATCTTAGCCTGTCCATGGCCACTTGCTTTTTTCTTTCTTTTTTTTTTTTTTTTCAGTTTTTCGAGGTAGGGTCTCGCTCTAGTCCAGGCTGACCTGGAATTCACTGTGTAGTCTCAGGGTGGCCTTGAACTCATGGCAATCCTCCTACCTCTGCCTCCAGAGTGCTGGGATTAAAGGTGTGTGCCACCAAGCCCGGCTTTTTTTTTTTAACTTTCTTTCTTTCTTTCTTTCTTTCTTTCTTTCTTTCTTTCTTTCTTTCTTTCTTTCTTTCTTTCTTTTTTTTCTTTCTTTCTTTCTTTCTTCCTTCCTTTCTTTTTCTGTCTCTCTTTTCTCCTTCCTTTCCTCCTTTCCTCCCTCCTTCCTGTTCTTGCAATCCCTCTGAATTTCCCATCTGTTCCCGTTTGTTTATTTATTTCCCATGGGAGGGTAGAACATTTGACTGCACATAGCTCCCATATACCAGCACTCAAACTATGTCCCTGAGCAGCAATGTCCTACGTACAGCTCTGGACACAGATCCCTCTCCACCATGCTCTGCCCGGCCTGCTCCGTCTCCCACACCTTTCCTTCCTTCATCGCAGCACTCTGAGAGGAATGGATGTCGAAGTCAAAGGCCCATCTTCCTACCTGTCTCTCCGCTGGCCAGGGCTATTGCTTGAAGTGCAGGAAGGCGCAAATGCCTGCTGAAAGTTCGTCACAGGCACATCTGCCTGAAGCATGGTGGGTTTGGGTCCAATAGGGCTCTCTGACATCCCCACAGTGTGGCCGAGAGCCTCAGGGCAGCCTCGTGGTTCTACGAAAAACAGAAAGCACAGAGAACCTGATTAGCAATCCACGGGGTCACAATCTCACCTCTTTTACATGTCTAGTAAGGAACTGAGTTGGTATCTGAGGCTTCCTGTTGTCCATGGCCACCATGGCCCTTGAAGATAGTCACTTCATGCTGCCATGTGCAGGCTTACTATCACCTGTCACCGTTTCTGAAAGTGAAGGTGGCCAACTCAGTCTCTGCACTCACTGTCCATCCCGAGCTGCACGGTGCTCCTCCTCCATCAGGCACCACAGAACTCTCACAGTGCTCACAGCAGACTGCACTTCAGAAAGACCACAGCCCTTTCTTTGTGAACTAGCTAGAATCTGCCTTCCCCACAGAGCAGCTCCACAAAGCCACTGCTCTTGAAACTTCCTTTGGCCACTCCCTCCCAAGTTGGTGACTCAGCTGCTCCCCATCCAGGGATTGTGGGGCACAAACCTGAGCTACCACACACACTGTTCTAGAAAGATTCAAATGGGGCTTCAGAGCTGCCAAGGCAGGCAGGGTCAGGAAGGTCATTCACAGGAAAATGGGGGTTGGAGCAAGTGTCTCTTCAGGCACTCCTCAGTCCTGAGCTGTAGAGTTTGGCATCAAATGCCTAGAAACCATGGGTAGAGGCTGGCAAGAGCTAAAAAGAGAAGCACGAACTTGGACATAGCAAAACTCAGTGTGAGAGATGCACTTAGGAGGAGGGGGCTTGCAAATACCACAAAGTAAGATTCTAAAGGGATGCATCCCAGACACAAGAGTACCAGAGAGAGAGAGAGAGAGAGAGAGAGAGAGAGAGAGAGAGAGAGAGAGAGAGAGAGAGAGAGAGAGAGAGAGAGAGAAGGAATATGGATGGGTACACCAGGGCCTTCTGCCACGGCAAATGAACTCTAGATGCTTGCACCACTTTGTACATCTGGCTCTACGTAGGTACTGCGGAATCAATTCCAAGCTGCTAGGCTTGGCAAGCAAGTGCCTTTGACCACGATCCATCTCTCTCCAGCCCCACAGATGAGCTTGAGCTTTTTATTGATTCACATAGTCCAGCCTGACTTTACGACTGTATCTTCTCTGGAGAATACACCACATTCCAGGACCTGCCCCACTCCCTTTATGTCTCTATAGGTTTGCTATGATACCAAAAAATATTGTTAGGAAACTCATCAATGAAAACCAATACCAAAACAAGACAATTACTACCCACCACAACTAAGATACAAAAATTGGTTAGTTAAAACAGCAGTTCACATTTTGCCAGAGCACTGAAGAGTGTAAGAATCATCACATGGAGACTCAGGGAACTGAGTGGAAGAGGGGGCAGAAAGAATGTGAGAGCCATGGTGGAGGAGATATTCAGAGACAATGCCCCCCCCCCCAGTAACAACACACAAAGAGGGGAAAAACTGGCTACCCTCCTGTGCAATTCATAACCCCCTACCCCACGGACTGATCCAGTATGTCCACTGAAGAGGGTCCCCAGTGGATTGGGGACACAGAGGAGGGAAATGGGGGTACCATCACAAGATTTACTCATACAATATATCTAATTATTGATAATAAAGACATTTAATTTTAAAAAAAGAGAAATCACATTGGAGACTCTAGAACTAATAGCCAAAGAAAATCACAGTCAAAACATAGTCAACGACTTCAGCAGTGCACTAGACACAGCAGAGGAAATGCTGAGGATACTGATGAAGTGAAGAGGAAATACATAGGGAGAGGCAGCAGGAGAAGAAGGATGAGGAATACAGTCAAGGGCTAAAGACATGCGGCAGAATGAAAAATTCCACTATGGTAACTGGAATCCCACGAGTGGAGACACTGGATGAAGCAGAAGCCATGATGGAAAATATATTTACTGAGAACTTCCCAAAACATGTTAAAGAGGTCAAGTCCCCAACTTAAAAAGAAATCACTATGAACTCCTAAAAACGAAGAGTTAAAACTACACAGGGCTTCTTGGTATTTTTACAACTGACACAAATCCAAGACAAAAATTTGGGGGCCAAGGACAAAACACCAACTTTAATGTTGTTTTTTCAACATTGATAAAACTTTCTATGGGAAAGCCCAGTGCTAATGTCCTACTTGTATAAACTACATGGTACATGCCTCCTGCTGGGATTGTTTTTATAAGTCCCTGAGGCAGGTGCAGTCTTCTTGCAATTGTGTGACTATCCCTCACCTCGGTATGACTTACAGGAAGTATTTAAAAATCAATGCTTAGTGAATTCTTCCAAAGCCAGCTTTCAAATTTCCTATGGCAACTGGGGTAAGCTGGGGCTTCTAGAGACTAGATGTAAGAAGCTTTAAGAACATCATCCACGAGCTTACTGCTCCTCATGGAGAGGAGCACTGCTACTGTACAGGAGTGCTTCCAGCCATGCACACATTATGAACGAATGAATGAATGAGCAATGGGTGGTTTAGAGGTGGGCTCCAGAGCATGATGTGGAAATCCTGAGCTGGGACCTGGCCAGAGGGTACATGGAGGTGTGGATTGGCCCTAGAATTTTGGAATCAGAAGTGTTTCTTAAGCAAGCAAGTCTAATGCTTTTGCCTGGGGATGACAGGTGAGTGAGATGGGACAGAACCATGCTCAGCAACCATCCTGCCGACAGGTCCTCACACAGTGCAGGGGTAATAATCCCCAGTGCCGTATGTCCCTAGAGTCATGACGACCTGGGGAATCCATGTCAAGATTCAGAAGTCCTGAATGTGCTCACGTGGAGCCAGAGATCATCTCCAGTAAATGCAGGCCAGAGGAAAATAAAGCCCCACTTCCTCGCTATTATCACAGTGTTTGTCCTGGAAAACAGCAAGCTCTGCACTTCCCATGAAAGTGGCTTTGTTTATGGCTCATTTGCACCAACGGTGGGGTGGGGGCACTGTGGCTGCATGGCTCCCTCCTGTCCCTGGCCTCATGACAGGACTTAACCCTTGTCTAAACACCAGGTTCCATGGTTATGCCAAGCCCTTAATGCAGGGGACCTGGATGTCTGGGACCATTTCTTCTACATAAGCCTGCCTCTTGCCTGCACCAGGAGATGAGACACACAGCTCGGTACCACTAGCTGGACCTGACCATCACAGATAAATGGGACACTGACCACTCTTTCAAGTCAGCAGGTTCACTGACTGGATTACAGACAGAAGGAAGCACCTGTGAAGTGCATCTCACACAGCTTCTCCCTGAGCTGCAGGTGAGAAGAGTGGGGCCCAGAGTTTGGGTCACCCTCTGAAGTGTACCTGTGCGCTGTCCCTGCCCAAAGTAATGCAGTGCCTGGAACAGGACTCCCATGGGGCTGGGGAAGTACCCGGAAAAATCGTAATCCCAGAACTGACAAAGGGACCCTTCTCAAGGGACCTGAAGAGCAGGCAGAGTAAAACCTGCACAGGTGATGCCACAAGTGTGGGCAGAGAGGCCCATTCCATTTCCTCAAGTATGCATGGAGAACAGGACTAGAAATGACACAGCGTCCTTAAACTCTTTTATTTATTTGCAAGGAGAGAGAAGGCAAGCAAACTCCACATGTGTGGACCACCTTATGCATTTAGCTTTATGTGGGTACTGGGGAATCGAACTCAGGTTGTTAGGTTTTGCAGGCAAGCGCCTTAACCGCTGAACCGTCTTGCCAGGTGAACACAGGGTCTTGACAGATGATGAGAACAGAGGTGACCTCTACCATCTGGGATGAACTCTGCTATCCCCTGCAGAGTGAGGAGAGTTCTCATCTGCCCTGAGCCATGAATGACCTTTGACCTTCCTTCAGAGAAAGGAACATATTAACACCACAGAAAGGGCAACTGTTCCTCACAACCAATAAATATGCAGAAGGTCTTCAAAGCAGCCACATTCCTTCCAGATGTTGCCTTCCCATACTGAATGAGTTCCCCGGTGGGGGAGGGGCTGATGGTCTCTTGCCATTGGAACAGGTCTGTTTTTCATCCAGTTTGGAAATCCAGTCTCATCCCATTTTCTGGGGTTGTCTCAAAGCCTGTGGTGATGCCCTAAGAATTAGATGCCTGGTGAAGGCTACTGGCTGGCCTCCCGCACAGGCCGGAATGGGGGGGGGGGAGGGACACGTGCCTGTCTTCCGGGGATCTCAGGAATGTCTGCACCCCCTGTTTCCACTTCCCTACTTCCTTCACCAGAACAAGGGTGAGAAGGGGTCACTGGCTTTCTTCCAAACAATCTATTTTTATGCTATCCTCCAAGCCGCTGCAGGAGCAGTGTGGGAAGCAGAACAGCGCTCACTTCTCATTGGCTGCTTCTGACTCTGTTCGCACTCACTCAGGGTTGCTGCGAGGTGCGGCCTGACAGGAGCCAGCAGCCTAGACAGAGAAGGTACTTGGGGACATATTAAAATCCCTGAGGATTCCAGACATCAAAGCACTTCCCTGGGCTCTGACACTTACCTTACATAAACGACAACTTACTAAGCAAGTATCAAGCCAGGTGAGGATTAAAAAAAAAGGAAAAAAGAAAAAAAAAAAGGAAAAAAGGAAACAAAACAATACCTAACATTTGTGTGTCTACATTTTACAAAAAATTTTACAAATATGTAAAGATTACTTACTCATATCAATTGCTTAATAATTAAGAGTTACTTCTACATGCTCCATATCATCTATAATGAAAAAATGAATTTACCTGAAGTCAATACTATTGTCTCCTATTCAGATAAAAAAACTTGAATTTTGTTACTTAAACCTAAAAAGTTCATCTCAGTCTCTGGTCCATAGATATATAGGGATATTATCAATACACTGCAAGCAACCAGTGGGAATATCCATCTATTGTTCTGTCATCCACCCACCCACCCATCCATCTATCTGTCATCTACCTATCTTCTCTCATCTATCAATGTATCTTTCATATCCAGTTATGCTGTATCATCTTCTATTTCTATTTACTATCCATTGGCTATCATGAACCATTTGCCCATTATTTATCTTTCATCTATATCTACCTAGCTACCTAACAATCACCTTTCCTAAATCTATCATTAATTTTTTAATTATGTCACCCATCTCTCATCTATCATCCATCTGCCTCCTTCCATCCCTCCAGGCCAGATCCCAGCATTGTAACAGGTACATAAGAAGTCTCCCTTCCTGACACTCGAGAGAATCCTGAAGACTAGAAGAGCAGTCCATGTCTGGTTTCCTTGCACTATATTGGAATTCAGGGTTGCAAAAGGCTGGTGCATCTCTGAGCCCGAGTCTCATGGGCACAAACTACAGAATACTGGGTGCGATCTTAACTTCTGGGACCACAGTTTCTTCTTCCCCAGAATTTCATCAACCCAGAACAGATTAGATGAGTTCTGGGGTCTATTTAAATCAGTGTTGTAAAATTCTATTTCTAAACAGCACAACTTTTCATAGGAGGTTTGACAGGAGGGGTGCTTTGAAAAGGATACCCTTAGCTTATAATCATCTGCTGTCTATAAATGAAAGGCCATTTGGCCAAGCACCGTGAAGCAAAGGAACAATGGGCGAGCAGCCAGCTGAAATGCAAATTCACAAGTGGAAAGGTGGGACCCACGGGGAGAGCAGTGTGCACGTTCCTGATGAGAGCACTATGGGTGCTCTGCAAACACTGATGGAAACACCTAAGAGCTCCACACAGGGAGATGCTCACTTTCTCTGAACACTGATGGAAAGGATGAAGAGTTCCACAAGGGAAGACACTTTCTGGGCGCTGAGCCCGAGGCCCACATATGGGCTAAGTCAGCTGTGTCCTCTCTTCTCTGGCAGAACCAGGGGACCTAAGCCTTCTCTGGACTTGGCTTTAGTTTTCTTTTGAGATAAGTTTTGTGTAACCTTGAACTTGCTATGTAGCCAAGGCTGGCTTGGAATTCTGGTGCTTCCTGCCTCCACCTCATAAGTGCTGGGATTAAAGGTGAGCACCACCTTGGCCAGCTCAGGAGTGGGACTTCCCATCTGCCAACAGTTGGGTCGTGCGTCGGTGATATTTTGATCCTAACTAGAATTACGTTCTTTTTTTTAAAAGCACTATGCCACAATCTTCCCTTTAACCGTCAACACAAACAGAGCCAGGAAATGCTGAGTGCTTCGCTGCAGGTGGGGCTGTGTTTTCTTGTTCTGTGGAGATGTCCCACTTATAGTCAGAGTCTGATCCAAACAAACGAGGAAGAAAGCACACTCGCCCCTTCACTTGGTGCCGTGTAGAGAATTCTAATGCCCTGAAAAGCAGGGCACACAGAGTGATCCCAGCAGGCTCTACACTTGGATGCCAGGCACGGCTCCTGCAGGACACAGCAGCCTACGCGATGTGAACACTGAAAACAGCCTTGGGTCTGACTTCTCATGAAAACAAAGACTTTCTGGAAAAAAGAAACGATGACATTGGTACCCAGAAACCACGCACAGCTGGAAGATGAAGCCAACATAGAGCTGAGAAACTGGGGGTATGGCATGAAAGAAGGGCAGAGAGCGCTCCCCTTGCCTGGTGACAGTCCTCACAGAGCCACATCTGAGGCTGGAGCCACCTGTGATGTGCAGCTATGTGCTGCCCACTGTTGTGTGATTGTGAGGAAACGGGCATGAGTTACCATTGTGACCAGGGACAGTTCCAACGCACAGAATTGTTCCACCAAGAGCACCAGCCATCTCCAGAACTTGTTTCAAGAAGATTTAGACTCTGGCTTATTAACCAACTTATTCCCTCTAGCCCTTAGCAGCTCCTGATCTACTTTCTGTCTTTACAAACTCCACTCTTTCAGGGACCACATAAGCACAGTGACTGACGTATTATATTGCACAGAGCACAAAAATCCCAAGGTTCTCCCTTCTTCTGGCTGGACAACACTCCACTGTATGGAGTCACCCATTTCAGCCTGTCCCCCATTTGTTCATGGACACGGGAGTCAGAAACACGATTAGTTGGTTCTTTCCTCACTTATTCTTTAGCCAGTTTAAGGGACACTGGTCACTGCAACAGAAAGTGGCCTCAGTGACAGAAGATTCCAAGTCATCCAGCAGGAGCAAAGACAAGCATAAATAAGCAGAGGGCAGTCAGGGAGAAGAAGTCACTGGATCTCCCACCCCTTTCCTGGGAAGCCTTCGTTTCCAGAGAAAAACAAGACACCTCAAAACCAGAGGAAATATTTTTACAGCAGAGAGAAATCTGCCTCATTCTTTAAGATTCTTCAGCTGACTGGTGCTGGGGTGGAAGTCACATAAAGAACATAACAACGTTCACAAGGGAACAAACCAGAGCTCTGCCAGTGAAGAGGTTGTACCTTGAAAGCCCCAATGGTTCAAATTTTTCAACTCTGTCCATGGGCAGGAAGTCTTGATACTTTCTGTCTTTGGGCAGAATTCCCAGAGTATCTGGCTTTCCTTTAGAAGCAGGACATGGAATGCATGCTGAATCTTGTCACAGCCTCTCTCAGGAACGACCATTCCAGTCAGTACCAGACGGTTTCATGCACAAAGCCCAAGGAGTCAGGATCCAGTCTAATGACTAATGACTGCATGGTGGGGTTTTGGAGCATCTTCAAAATGACGGTACAAACACACCTTGCCTGTAATCTCTGAGGTAGGTCTCTGACTGGAAACCTTATTTGCTCTGGAAGATTTCAATGGCTATAAACCCAAGGAAGACATCCTTATAGGGCTCGTCTTCCAGAATGACTTCCAGAATGTCCTCATCTGTCCACCCACAGTGCACAAAGTACCTGGGACACAGTAGGAAGTCTCTTCTATTGCTTCAGAAACTGGAAGACTAGCTTTCTGGGCCATGCTTTTTCTGCCCAGAACTTTCGCTATACTGCGAGCTACAGGCTTCACGGTACCATGCCTCCCTTGTTGGGTAAGTATTCAAGCCCTCAGCTTCAGTTAAACCCAATTAACAAGAAGGTGAACACTCACTGTGAATTTCAGATGCATTTTCACCTGAGACTTTTTTTCAGAAAAATTTATAAATTATCAATATCTTCCAAGAATCATTTTCTTTGTTGTATTTAAAGGACTTCATGCTGGCATCCTTTTCTTCTCTGAACACCGACTGTACTTGGACTTCAAACCAAACTAAGGGAGCAAAGCAAGCAAGAGCAGGGACATTGGCTGAAACCCGAGGCTTCAGGGCTGCAGGGCCTGTGCCTGGAGAGAACCAGCAGGCCACCCTGCAGCAAAACCCCAGTGAGATCCTTTGGCTTCCAATCCTTAGCTCTTGAGGTTGGAGTCTTTCCATCTCGTGTCCCTGGGGTCTCAGCTCAGGCGACCATCGCAAATGCAATAGACTTGGTGCTACAACAAGCAGGCATTGATTCCTCATAGCTCTGGAGTTTGGCAATCTACAAGTCATAGGTCAGAAGGGCTTGTTCCTCTAAAGTCTCTCTCTCTTGACTTGCAGGTGGTGTCTGCTTTTTCCCTTCTGTACCTCCTCTGTGTGCCCCATCCTAATCTCCTCTTCTTATGAGGACACCAGTCACAGTGGATCAGACGATACCCCAAAGGGCTCACTTCAACCTAATCACTTCTGTTCAGACCCCTATCTCCTAATACAGTCATGTCTGAAGGTCAAGTGAACTGGGGAGGGGCACAGTTTAGCTCCTAACAGGAGGAGCAAGATTTAGGTTGGCATAGCCTCCATCAGTGGCAGCAGAGAGGATGAGGGCCTACATCAGGGTTCTCGCAAGGTTAACTGAGTAGGGCTTGTCATAGAACATACATAGGAGTGTTGCATGATGCCACACATCTCATAGTGGCTGACCTTCCAACACTCACAGAATAACAAAGGCGACCAGGCTGAGGCAGAATTCCAAAGCGGAAGATCCTACCAAAATGCTTGTGACCTAGGAAGGGCCTTGTGCCAGTCAGAGAAGTGGGGAGCCCTTCCCTACAGTTCCCAATACCTCCCTTCTCAACTGGCCCTCCTGGCCTTGTGGCTTACGGAGTAAGCTGGGAGTCCTGAGTGAGGTGCATTTGAACTTTTCAGACCACAGCTGCTTTGGTTTTAGTGTTTCCTTGTGAAGGTTTCCAATTTTACCTATTTCTAACAGACAAGATCACCAGTACTAACTGACCTTGACTTTTGCATTGCTATTAATCCTTTGGGTCAGCTCTCCTTTTCTGTGGGCAGCACCTGGTCAGGACCTGATGCAGACTGGCACCAGGGCCTGAGACACTAGCATTTGCTGGCCTTCCAGAAAGTTCAAACATCATGAATGCCCAGACAACCAGTACTGTTCAGATGCCACCAGGCTGCCTGGGCACTTGTCTGAGCTTTGGTAAAGCTTTCAGCATATTAAAATAGCTCCAATGTAACAAATGATATGCCAGCCAATCAGCTAATTCATAGCAAATTGTAGTTTCTGCCCCAGATGGTTCCCTTACGAAAAGTGGTGTCCTGTGCTGTGTGTGGTGGCACATGTCTTTAATCCCAGCACTCAGGAGGCAGAGGTAGGAGAATCACAGTGAGTTTGAGGCCAGCCTGAGACTACATAGATCAGCCTGGACTAGAGACCCTATCTTGAAAAACCATAAAGAAAGGAAGAAAGGAAGGAGAGAGATGCCCTGTGACAACCTTCCATGCCTGGAGCTCTCAGTAGATCACTTCTTAGGAATCTTGCCTCATAGAAGTGAGTTCAGGAGATCAGTTCTGTGCTCTGAGGATAAGGGGAAGGGAAAAAAGGCATTCCCTCGACACAGACAACAGTGACCTGCTTTTACTATGCACTGCACTCTTCCAGAACAGTCAGCTGTCTGAGTGCACAGCCCATCATAAAATGTCCTCTGAGACATCCCATACATCCCTCAGCCAGCAGTTAGGGTGGGTAACCCACTGAGGAAGCCCCTGATGGCCATCCACCCATGTTTAATGACGACAACATTCTCTGGGCGCTTCCTGATAAGAGATCTCCTCCATCATGTTTTACAGACAGGAGATGACATGAGGAATTGTATGGGAGCAGCAAGCTCTGCCAGGACTGATCCCCTGGCTCAGGACATGATTCAGTGTATTATGCAGTTCTGACACACAGAATGTAGCAGGAGGCAACTGCAAAAATATAAACACACCAGATAAGCATGGGAGAGAACAGACAGAAATCAGTTGTGAATGGAAATTAACAAGCCCCATCCAGGAAGGCTATCATGAAAAGGAGGGGGAGGGAAAGAGGAAATGGATGTGAAACTCTAGCTGTGACAAACAGAACTGAGGGTTGTGGATAAACATCTAAATAAGTTGATGAAAATATTTACTGTGGACTATGTCCAAGACGGAAGCACTGAAGAACTCATATCATCAGGAAGACCCTCCCTGAGCAGGAATGAGTGCCCTGCACCTTCCAAAGTGGTGACGTTGAGGCCCCTCCGCAGCCACACTCTGCCTTGCCAGGACTACCCAGCATTCACATCACCAGGCCTCAGAGACAGCAGCCAGCAGGGACAGGTGACCTGCCTAGGGTCGCAGTTCCCAGACCAACCAACTGCTGTGAAGTCCTGGTCATCTGTGAGGCCCATCTAGTCATGGCCTCCTTGCCCCAATTCTGAGTTGACCTGTCATCACAGAGCCACACTTGGGAAGTCAGCTCATCTTCTCATCTGCAGCGCATCCTGATTTACCTGGCACTGATTCCTCTGTCCTCGTGGCTCCTAAAGTGATGCTCGGTAACATGTGGCGATCCACACATCTTGGATTTGAAAGAGAGTCTACACCAAGGCTGTCAGAAAGAAGAGAGCCAACATTGCTCAGCTGCCACCCTTTGTCAGGGTTAGAAGTGCAATAGGTAGCTCCTGACAAAAGTGCTTGACCCACTCAAGAAACCTTTCAGCCGGGTCTTCAATTCACTCTAGAAGTAATGAGGAGTAAGAAGTACCAGGAGACTGCAGTAAGTAGCATTCATCGTAAGCCATCACCAAAAAACTTCTACAGAGAGATAAGAAAGAGTTCCAGCCCAATGTTTCAGAAATCCATGGCAAGGCAAGAAGGGGAGGGGAGGAGAGCTAAACAAACAAACAAACAAACAAATGTGTAGCTAATAGTGCTGGAAAGCACCTGTCCACACTGGCTAAGGTCTCCAACTTTGTGTTAGCCTGACAGTCATAACTTGGCAATTCAAGGTCTTTACACTGTAAGGTTTGAATTAACTTACAAAGTTCTACCCATCCACACAAAAACATGATTTTACTGGAATTTAATTAAATGTGTGTTGAAATTGGGAAGATTCATTATCCTCATGACATGGTTTTCTTATCTCCGAATAGGGCCTTTCAATTTATTTATAAATTTTTAAGTGTCTCTTAATGAACTTTAAAAAATTTCTCCATTAAGTAAAAAAATTACTACCATATTAAAGCGATTGTGAGTGGCTTTATCATTTCGGTGTCCATGATGTCACCAACGTGTCCCCAGCCCAGGTGTAGCATGAGCTACAAGGACAACAGACCTTGGCAAAGACTGAGAGCCTACAAGACAGCAGACCCAGTGGAGTCACTAGGGAAACTGTATGACCTACAAGTGTCTATGCTGCAGCCACTAGCTGGGTAACTTGGGTCTGCATCCACCATCGTATA
The DNA here is from genome assembly GCA_004024765.1 of Zapus hudsonius. NCBI lineage: Eukaryota > Metazoa > Chordata > Mammalia > Rodentia > Dipodidae > Zapus > Zapus hudsonius. The sequence goes on from PVHP010015312.1 coordinate 32,061, forward strand.
CATAGGAGAGACTCCCAAACCCACATCTTCTATGATAAGTCTTTCTCTCTTACCCTTACCACTGTGAGGAAACTCCATAAAACATTCTAGAAGCTTTGCTATTCAAACCCAGTACCCTGCTGATGACCTTGGGACCCCAGCCAACTGGGCCCTCATTTTCTTCTTCCACTTCAAGTTTATAGACTCTTGTTTAAGTTTTGTTTACCTGCTGGGTGGGGTGGCACAGGTCTTTAGTGCCATCACTCGGGAGGCAGGGGTAAGAGGATCACCAATGCCGGTGGGTCTACAGACTCAGTGCCAGGTCAGCCTGGGCTAGAGTGAGACGTAGCCTACCTTGACAAAAGCAAAACAAAACAAAAAATGTTTTGTTTACCTACTTGACCATGAGATCAAGTTTCCTTGAGGTCAGTCAAGAATCAAATACCCCCTAGAGGCTACCACTCAAAGACACATGGAGAGATTGCTCAATGGTTAAGGCACTTGCCTCCAGTGCCTAAGGCCCCGGGTTCAATTTCCCAGTACCCACATATGCCAGACCCACAAGGTGGTGGCCCTGGTACTCTCTCTCTCTCTCTCTCTCTCTCTCTCTCTCTCTCTCTCTCTCTCTGCTTGAAAATGAATAAATAAAATATTTTTTAAAAAGACAATGAATATATGCCAAAGATTTCATTCAAAAAAAAAGACACGTGATATATTGTTCCTTTATTGGCAAGAATAGAGGCTGATCTGGTTCCCAGGTTAACCAGGTTATTATCTGGCAATATGACAGTGGGTAGTGGATGGAAGATGCAGGTAGGCCCTTCTGGGGCCACAGTCCTCACTTTGGATTGTGACTTGGGCACCTTTTAATCACAAATGAGTGGAGGGGTGATTAGTTGAAGCAAGTAGCAGCGTCCAGGACAACGCTGGCCTCAGACCTGCCAAGTGACAGTTGCATGATGCACTTCCTCGCATCAATAACTGGCACCTACGACCCCCTCCTTGGCCCACCTCAGCTGGCAGCTCACACCTGTGCCTATCATTTTTAATATGAGGAAGGGGTGAAGAAGAAAGAGGGAACAGGCCAAGAGGGCAGCAGTGAACAAGATACCCTTCCTGTCAACCACTCTCTCAGAACCAGCAGACGACAGTTCCTAGCCTACTTACGCACACTTTAAGGTGCACTCAGGGCAGGCCTGTGGGAGCTACAGGCACAGATATAAACATTGCCAGCCTCCCCTCCCCTCACCCAGTTCTCAGAAACCCTGGCCACATCACACACATTGATGCTCCCCACCAAAAAAGAAGCGAGGTAATGGATCCTTTTCCTGGGCACTTCCCATGTGCCTGGCACCCTGCGAAAACACATGCAGGCACCGTTTCATTCAATTCTCCCACAAGCTTCCCAGGACACCTCATCACTCCTTCTTACAGATGAGGAAATGCATTCTGAATGGCAAGCTAGGAAATTTGTTCACAAGGAAGTCAACAAGCTCCTTGCTTCCCACCAGCAAAGTCTTACTGTCCGCCATCGGAGCTGCCTCCTCTCCTGTTCATGCAATGGAGTACGCGTCTTGGAGAGGAACAAGAAACCTGTTGCACAGGTCTGCCCTGCACACGGGGAAGACAAGGGCTTCTCAGTGAGCAGTTTACAGAAAGCCCCCACAGAACAGAGAAAGCTGGTCCTAGATCCAGGACACCACCGTCACTGCAGGTTGACTGAGAACATAGACTGTTTGAATAGATGGACCAAGATACTTTCCATCTCACCTGTAAACTTAGGAAAAAATTCTCTTCTAAGCAGCCAGTTTCAGATAATGACATACATATGAAACTTACAGAAAATGAGGGCTGTGTGTTAATTCTATTAAAAGGTCGGGATATCCTCTTCTATTTACCTCAGGTGTCTCTGGCCCTTGGAAAGACTTCACACGAGACTTCAGACCAGGAAGCACAGGTGGACCCTGACCCTCCAGGGCTTGTCTTGTCTGAGTGCCTACAGAGTTTTCTCACAAGAAAGAGCTTAGATCTTTCTCCACTCCCTCTTCTCCATCATGTCAGCTGAAACATACACAGTACTGCATCGGGATGGACAGATGACCCAGGAGGCCACACTCCCAATCCACCCCAGACATTTGCAGAGCCCCGAGGCTCCCCAGTCCCACACATGGGGAAGGAGGCCCCGGCCCCACCAAGGAGGAAAGGAGAGTGAAGAAACCAGTCACCCCTTGGTGAGGATGCTATGCTAGCAATCTAAGCTGATTACTTTGTAGAAAGCCTGTTTTGTTTCAAAGTCTTGAACTTTAGAGATATCTCTTTTGATTGTCCCACACAAACAACAACAACAAAAAAACCCAACAAACCACATTTCAAACCTGCCGGTTCCTAGTGCTGCTTGTCGGCCGTCATTAGTGGGAACGAATGCAGTGTGAGGGAGTTGTGCTCACAGCTCCCAGTACAGCCTCTGAGGGCCTGGAGCCCTGTGGGGCTGACAGTGACAGTGTCCAGTAGGGCAGACTCACTGACCAGTTGGGGAGACTGGGATCTAGGGATCCCTGGCTCTAGAGCAGCCCATCTGTAAATTAGGCTTTTGGTGGCCCCAAGAGATCTCAGCAAAGACAAAGCTTAACTTCCCCTCCAGTAGCAGTGCAGAAAGCTCAGTCCTGGGTCGTTCCACCCCAGTGCCTGGAGACTTGACAACTCTCTGCAAATGGAAGAAAGCTCTATTGCCATCTTCCAAGCTTCCCATTTGCCCTTTCCTCCCCACCCCCACTGGTTGGCCTTCCTCCCCAGCCCAGATCAGGTTTCAGCATCTGGATGTGGCCAGAAGGGCCAGCGCTGAGGGGACTCCAGAAGCACAGGGAAGACAGTAGAGAAAGCCTCTGCTGTCTATCGGCTTACCTGGGCACCTGGGGCCTGATCAGTCCATGGAAAGGCCTGGAAAACGTAGGCCTTATGGAAAGCGCTGTACAGGATCTGAATGTAGCAGCCGGGAGTGGTGAGTCCAGTCCCAGCAGCGACCCCCACCCACCAGGCAGAGCTCTGTGTTCTGTCTGTCCCCAGGGAGGCGGGGTGGCCACCTCCAAAGAGGCCCATTCAGAGGGCAGCTGGAGAGTGGGTCGCAGGAAAGAATCCCCGGATTGTTGGCGGCCCAGGGCTGCTTGGGCAGCTTGCCCAGTCAGTGCCTCCAGCCTTGGCCCCGCCTGCTCCCCGCCTTAGCTTGCTTCCTTTCTTGCTGTTTCCCTCCTTCCTCTCCAGACTCAATCTCGGAAAGCTCCCTGCTGAAGCCCACCACAGCTTGATGCTCAGCCAGGGCCACACTCACCCTAGGGACAAGTAGTCAGGCCCCACACCTCCTAAATTGGCCAGGGACTCCTTGGGGATTAGAAGAGCCAGGAGGACCTCGGTCAGTAGTTCCAGGCACAAGGGTGCTGCTCAGCACCCTGCCTTTTCCCTGTCTCTCTTTCCGGGGATGGGGCCATCTATCACTACACCCCTGTGCAATGCAGCCAGCGGACTGCAGCTGCAAATCTCACTCCCTAGAGCCTGCTCAAACCCTGCGGACTGCTCTTCTGACCACAGTGGCCACCAACAGAAACTGCTCTGCAGCACCTTAGCCTGTTTCACCTGGCTGCTGCTACCTTTCCTCTACAGGCTCCTGGAAGTATCTATACACACACCCCTCTCGTCTTCCTACTCTGTTCATGGGATTCCCTACGTCTGAAAGAACCTCCCAAGCTCATTGTGAGTCCCTACGCCTTGTTCAAAGCCACTCACAGATGACCCTAGGACAGTTTAGGGGTGGCAGGCACCCTGATAGTAAAAGCAAGGACTGTCCTTGTGCCTGTAATGGGAGAATCTGGTTCTTTCTCATCTCTTTTCCCCTGAAGGAGTCCTTGCAGCCTCCAGTAGGCTAGAGGCCAGTTAAGTAAGAGACTGAATCAGGTTTTCCCTTATTACTTTCTAGAAAATAAAATTAAGAGATGAGATCACCCCCTTTCCTAGAAACCCGGCAGCACCTGGAAACCTGAATCCAGCTGATCAATTCATCCCCCATTCAGTAAAGCCCACAAAAGATAGCAGTCAGGGTCTCTAGATGGACTTTCCCCTTTCTAGGAACCTTCCTATGGACAGAAGTTCTGCCTTATTTCTCTCTCTCTCTCTCTCTCTCTCTCTCTCTCTCTCTCAGATCCACCTCCAAGCACACCTCCTCTAGCCAGGCAGCTGGAGATCTGAGTTATCAGCTTTTTTAAAAAAATATTTTATTCATTTTCAAGCAGAGAGATACAGAGAGAGAGAGAGAGAGAGAGAGAGAGAGAAAACACACCTGGGCCACTACCTTGTGGGTCTGGCTTATGTGGGTACTGGGGAATTGAACCCCAGGCCTTAAGGCATTGGAGGCAAGTGCCTTAACCACTGAGCATCTCTCCAGCCCCTTATTTCCTTCTCTTAAGCTCTATAATAAAATCTTTCTCAAGTTAACCCTCTATGGTCTGTGGGTTTCATTCATCAAAATTCGTGAGTGTGACTACCTGGTAACCACCCTAACTCCCGAGTTACTGCTGAACCAAGAGACTCAGTCTCATACACACACATTACATATCACAGGAATAGGGATGCTCTCTCACTCAGTCAAGTGGAATAAGGGCTCTGTTCCCAGAGGACTGAAGTCAGACTGCCACACAGATCACACAGCGGTACACAGTTGGCCTTGGAGACACGGTGCATCACACCAGGTAATACCACGAGGTGAGCGCAGAGAGTGGGCACTCATTCCTGGCTTGTCCTGTATGTCTCACTAACCCTTCAAATGTGAACTTCTAGAAGCTTCTCCCTGGAAGAGAAGGTCTGATGTTCCCCCATGAATGCTTCTTTTCCAGCCCTGCTTCTCTGCATCATCACCAGGTTCAGTCTCTTAGCACAGCTTGCTGACCACCCTGCCAAGTGTCAGCCTGCCCAGCCTCTGCAGGCCTCTGGACACTCACCAAGCTGGTGGCTATGGACAGATAAGTGTCCCTCACCAGGAGAGACCCCTCAGACCAGGATTCTGGAACACATGTCTATGGCACAGCCAGGCAGACCCCCGGATAAGAAGCCCTCCCCCAGGTCTGCTCAGGCACTTCCTGTTTATGGGCCTGCAGGACGCTGCTCCCACAAAGAAGGCCATCGGAAATGCCTGGCCTCAGATGCAGCAGGCTTAGAGGAGACAGATGCACCAGGCTTTCCCACTGCCCATGGCTTCCCACCGGAGGAAAGCTGGGGGAGGGGAGCAGCAGCAGGCCCATGTTGCAAGCCAGGACCAGGAAAGGTGGCTGGGCAGGGAGTACATTCCAAAGGGCACTCCATCCCCTCTGAGGATGCCACAGAAGTACAAGTTGGGAACAAGCCTACAGGACTGGGTGGGGAAGGAGGAGGCAGGGTGCCCTGTCAGTGGCTTAAGTGAGCTTCCATAGACACTGAAGAGCCTTCAGAAGGCCTGTTTATCCCCCCCTCTATTCCCCTGTGCATCCCTCCCTCCTCTCCCTGTGTACCCCGCCCCCTCCATCCCCCTGTGCATTCCTCCCCCTCTGTTCTCCTGTGCATCCCCTCCATCCCCCTGTGTATCTCTCCCC
>PVHP010015313.1:0-37638 GCA_004024765.1 Zapus hudsonius
CATGAGGTGGAGTTCACTCACTCAGCTACACGAGGTAGCCAGGAAACGCTAGGGCTTCTTTGGTCTCTGATTCCCCAGTACTGAGAAGATGCTTTAGGGATACAGGAGTACTGAAGAACAGCTTGCTCAGTTGGGCCATAAAAGGCTAGTATTGTGTGGACTGTTAAAAAGCAGAGAATGCTTGAAAGAATGGCAATTTGACTTTTAAGTTGAAAATGTAAGAATATGAAGAGTTTATTTCACCAGAAAGAACAGCATGTTCAAAGGCTCAGATCTGAAATAAAATATGAATTCCTTGAAGAATTGAATGAATGTCCAAGCGGATAGAAAGTCAGGAAGGGAGCAGCTACATGTGGGGCCTAAACACATGAAGAGGCAGATGTGAGAGAACCTCCAAAGGAATCTGAAAAACTGTAAGAATAGTTGCGATGTGCTAGTTCTGGGTTTTGATCCATTTCTATAAGTAACCTGAAATTGAGACAAATGTGAGAACAAAGCAAGAAAAACAATATTCCTAGGATGAGAAATTAGAGAACTAGACTCCTCTCTAATCCCCAAATTTATACTGACTTTTTCATCTTTATAAAACTTCTCTGTCCAATAAAGAGCAAGGTTATCATTTCTGAACTTGGCAAGGTTAGTGAAATTTACTGTATAACAAATCCACTATAGAACCTGGTTAATTTAGTTAAGGTTCATTGCTGAAAAAAATAACTACCATCTATTTGAAAACATTATTTGCTTGCTTTAATTGATCATTTCTCCAAACAAGGTTTTTCTTAAGTTAGGTCACTATTGCCCACTGATGTAGACATAACTGACCATAACTTCTTATATCTTGAAAATATTAAAAATTGCTTGTCTCTGTTCTGAAAAGGAACTAAAGGAGAGAGTATAGTTGATCAGCAGGAGCTCCAAGTTCAAGAGAACACTCAGCTTTTCATGTATTTCCTATTGATGATAGATATGTCATTTCACTTTATAAGACAGCAGGACGTCGCTGCTATTACCATCATCATTGTCATAACAATAAACTGAAGTTGCTGCAAATCTATCTGTAAATAATGTGCCTACATAAATGGATTCTGTAGTTTGATTGCAGTGTATTTTATTACCATGTTTACTAAATGCTAGTGTGGGGATATTTTTCAATTCTAATTTTCTACCTATTTCATCTCTAAGTAAATTGTTTGATCCAGTGTGCTTGCCTTGATTTTTTTCAATCCTATAACAATGCATTATCAAAAGCTAAAAGCCTGCTATTTTTATTGAAAAAGTAAAATTTCTTACCGTGCAACAATAAGTCAGTGTGCTGTTTCTCTATATTTAAAAATAGTGCATTGCAAAATAGAGGATGTGTTAATTAATTGCTCCAAATTTTTTTAAACTTTAAAATATTCTGGGATTCCAAAATTTATATACTTTTAAGTAAGGAGAATAAGAATCATTTAAATGAAATGTTGTAATATTTGGAAAATACCGAATTACACACAGAAATGTGAACTAACTAAAATGACCAGAATGTAGCTCAATAGATCTTCAGTCATCCATGTGAACACATTTTACTGTATGATCACATTTGAAAGTGAGAGTAATCAAATAGGTTAAATGAAAAGTCAGAAAGGAAGAAATGACTAGCAACTCCTGTGGTGTTTTGGGGTAACAGGCAAAAAGCATAACCAGTCATGAGTTTTCTGTCTTGAGATTTCTTTTAGTGAGGAATTATGCCCTATTATATAGGTAAGCAGCAGACAGTGATTCATTGATGAGTTTAATTTTTGAGAGTGTATTTCCTCATTTGCAGAACTCATCTGGATACCTCAGCTGAGTTGAGGTATTCAGTTGGATCCCTAGTGGACAGCCAGTCTGACTACAGAACCACAAAAGTAATAAGACGACCGAGGAGAGGCCGTATGGGTGTGCGAAGAGATGAGCCAAAGGTGAGCATCTTCAAATGCGGATGACTTTAAAAATGAAGCCGTTATTAGGGTAAATTTTTAATAGAGAATTCAGACTGTTAGCTTTTATTTTTATTAGTTTCAAGCATTGAGCCTGACCATTTTTATATAACCAGTACAGAGCCTCTACAGTGTATTCAAAGCTGTTTTCTCAATATATTTATCTTAAGACATTATGCTTTGGCCACTATTCTTATAATAATTTCAGACACGGAACAGATTTAGGTTCAGGGAAATTAAGTGTGCAACGTAATGACTGGCAAACTGACGGAGTCAAACCTGAGCTACTCTTGAGTGGTTCCAGACATCATGCTTTAACCTTTGCACTATACTGTCAAACAAATGGATTTCTGATTTGCTTGGAACCTTAAGTAATGCCATTCATATTGTTATTTCAAATTAATTACATATTTTAATAAAAATCAGTATTAAACACACTTTCAGGAAAATGTACACAGAGTATCAAAAGTGCTTACAGAAACCTTTTCATGATAGACCACTTCTCTGTCCTTTTAGTAAGTAACAAAATCTTTAAGATTTGGGGCTATGTTTCAGAGCAGAAAAGCATAGTATTAATAGTTATTTTCATTTGTGATACTGGAGATTGAACCCAGGGCCTCAAGCACACTATGAAAGCTCTTAGTAGGTTTGAGAGGTGATGAGTGTGATCAAATGCATTATGAAAATGTATGAGATCATAAAAAAGAAAATAAAATTTATAGAAATATAGATAGCATTAGTCATAACAAATTCTCAAAATTAAAACTCACCCTATGTACAACATAAAATAAGGGAAGCACTAACTTAAGTAAAACTGATTGAGGAGTCAGGCATGGTGATGCATCCTTTAATCTTGGCACTTGGGAGGCAGAGGTGGGAGGATTGCCATGAGCTCATGAGTTCGAGGTCACCCTGAGACTGCATAGCGAATTTGAATTCCAGGTCAGCATGGGCTAGTGGGAGATCCTACCTAGAAAAGAAAAAAAAAAGACAATAAGGGAGTAATTATTTGAAAGTTAAGAAAAAATCCAAAAAAAAATTGTGCCTGTTTAAGCAATACAATTGTAAAGTACAGAGCTGTAACGTAATAATCTCTCTTTTCTACGTATAGTTTGCTCTCCCAAACATTTTTATGCAGACAATACACTGTATATTTTTCTTATCACAGGCATGTTTGATGAATGGAATCAATATATCATATGGTAATTAATCATACTAGGCATCCAATGTTCATTGAATGCATAAATAAATGAATAAATAAAGGCTAAAATAAGTTCATTTTAGCTCTTTTCTCACTATTTCTGAGGAATATGCTATAAATTAATGCTCTTTGGTACAAAAGTTTACAAAAGATTTGCTAATACAGATCTCCAGTTTTCTAAACCTATTTGTTTGAGAGAAAGAGAGAGAGACAGAGAGAGAGAGAAAGAATGAAATATTACTCAAGGGCCTCGATACTGCAAATGAACTCCAAATGTATGAACTCCTTTGTCCATAAGCCTTTACCTGGGTACTGGGGAATTGAACCCAGACCATCATGCTTTGTAAGCAAGTATTTTTTTAATGATGATTCATCACCCTGATCCCAGATATTCAATTCTCAAGTTAATACTTATAGAAAAACCATACAATATTATGTTTATTTTTTATGATCCCCACAGTAGAACCTGTTTTTCTTAAAATGATAGAAAATGAAGGGCCAATTTTTATGTACACCTCATAACTACACATCACTTTTAGCAAAAATAGTGGTGTATTATTTTAAAATCTCTTCACACAGAAGATTTATGTTGTCAATTTTAAAAAATGCAAACCATTTTAAGTATATTTTGTACTTAAAAATTCCATAAGTTATTCCAGTGTGCAGAACAAAAAGATTAAATTTTATTTTTGCAATGTTTAAAATATACTTTGTTCAATCCTCTTTAAGTGAATTCTGAATAACCTGTGTAATATGTTATAATTTTAATAAGGAAAAAATAGGCAAGATTCATTAGGTTAAGAACTGCAAATGCTTGATTATAAGTAGAGATTATTATATTTAGAAACAAGTAAAAGCATTGCAAATGTAGAGGCTTTACAATAGCCACAACCTGGAAATGTGATTGAACTATAAATCTTATGGATGTTTATCATCTCTATTTCTATGAAAATGCTGATTTACATGGTCTGTAAACACTGCCAAATCATACACTGTCAAGCAACAATTTTAGTGACCCAGTTAATTAAAATGTTCTTAATTGGTTCTGTTTTTGCCTGAGCTGCTGTAAAATCACACATGTTTTGCTGCTACTGCTGCTGCTGCTACTGATATTATTTCTGATATTTGGTCTTTAAATATGAGAAATCTGGCAATTACTTTATTTGGTTACTTCATCATGCAGGTAAAATCACTTGGAGACCATGAATGGAACAGAACCCAACAAATCGGTGTACTAAGCAGCCACCATTTTGAAAGTGACACTGAAATGTCTGATATAGATGATGATGACAGAGAAACCATTTTCAGCTCAATGGATCTCCTCTCTCCGAGTGGTCATTCTGACGCCCAAACTCTAGCTATGATGCTTCAGGAACAACTGGACGCAATCAACAAAGAAATAAGGTGAATATGGTTAGTAACGATGGTGTCAGGAGATCAGAAAAACCTTAAAACTCAAACTGTGTATCTCAGAAGCCTTGGCACCTCCTAGCTCATCTCTATCAGAACTGAGTTTGTAGAAAATCTAATACTTTAAAAAAATAGGATAAATTAAAACTGTTACTACTATTAGTAGGATTGAGTGCCAAATACCTTTAGCAAACACTGCATGTAAGTTGTTTTGATGCTTATGGATGTTTAATTATATTCTATTACCTAAGATTTGCTTGTCAATTTGACCTCTAAAATATTTCAAAATTAGACCAGTTTTCATATTGTTTTCTTCCAGTAATTAGTGAATATTGCTTATATCTATCTATAAGACCCCATTTGTATTGCGGATCATGGCCAAACAAGCTAATCAGTAAAAATTTTCCCCAAATTTTTGAAACAACTTTTCTATGTAAGAAAGGATGAGATTTATGTTAAAATTTTAATTGATTTATTACGTGAAGTAAAATTGTCATGTCAGCAACATTCTTCACTTAGGCATTCACATTTTAATCTCAAATGTAGAGATAGAGGAAAAATGTCCTAAAATCTAAAAACAACTGCATTTCGTGTTCTTACTATCATGGCACTATTTGAAAAAAATACATTGCAAAGTTAGAAATTTCTATCTTGGCACATTACAATAAACAGAAAAATGAAACTATATTTTCCAGGCTAATTCAGGAAGAAAAAGAATCTACGGAGTTACGTGCTGAAGAAATTGAGAACAGAGTGGCTAGTGTGAGCCTGGAGGGCCTGAACCTGGCGAGGGTCCACCCAGGGCCCTCCATCACTGCATCTGTGACAGCTTCTTCCCTGGCCAGTTCATCTCCGCCCAGTGGACACTCAACACCAAAGCTCACCCCAAGAAGCCCTGCCAGGGAAATGGACAGGATGGGAGTCATGACCCTGGTATGATGATGTGTCCACAGAAACTTGACCTGTTAAGATTATTAGTACATTGGCTATAGGGTGCTTGTTCCAGTCTAAAGATTATGCATTTGACTGCTCATTTTTTGTTTTTTTCTTTTTCTTTTTCTTTTTCTCTCTCTCTCTCTCTCTCTCTCTCTCTCTCTCTCTCTCTCTCTCTCTCTCTCTCTCTCTCTCTCTCTCTCTCTCTCTCTCCCTGTCATAACAATCTTTTTGTGGTAGGTACCAATGTTACTCCTTTTATGGATGAAGAAACAGTAGCCCATGAAAGTGATATAACTTTCTCAAAGTTACATAGTAAGTCAATGGACAGCCAGGGATTTAAATATCATGTTAGAAATTTAGATGACTTTAGCATTAAGTACATTTTCATTAGGACATTGTCTTCTTGAAGAGCACAGGCTTTGAGTGTATGAAGAAACCTCCCATGTTAAAAAATGCCAAAGAAGTGGAGATAAAGATGATTGAGTATAAAATAAAAGTTCAACTATTTATATGACATTTTCCCCTAGCATAAGAAATATATGTATCTGTATACATATGTAACATATGCATAACCACATACACACATGTGGATTTATATAAATTAACTTGAATGAAATGCTTCAGCAAGAACTTACCATATGTCCCATCAATCCAAACTATTTTGAGATAGTATTTAGCCAGTGAATTAAATGCCTCCACTCAGCTCTTCCCCACATGGCAGGCCAGCAGAAGGACTTCTAAATCTCCGGGTCTTAGAAAGGTAAGGCCTTCCCCCACCCCAGCCTATTGGCTAAGGTGAGGGAAGGCTCCAGATTTTACCCACATGAACCTTTCCTTCTCATCCTTCTCTTGATGGGAGCCCTCTGTTACCTTTTCTGCTGCTTCTTTAGCTGAACAGCATAAATTCTGTTAAACTCTCCACGTTTTCTCCCCACACTGGTGGCTGGAGAACTCTGTAACTCCCCATGTTCCCTTAAATAATAAAGTCTCCCACTATACCTTAAAAAAATGCCTCCACTCAGACACATACATGTCTGTGGGTCACTGTTGTAGGATAGTAGCATCACATCCTCTGACCATCCGTAAACATACACCAAGGTGTAGTATTGGTAACTTTTCTCCATTGTAGTATAATTTGGCTTGGCGTATGTGTCCTGAATATTTTTATTTTAACTAGTCTCTTTCAATTTTTAATTGGAATTTTATTGTACAAATGATAAAGTTCTAATCCTCATTACAAAACATAGAATTTTACCTATGCAAATAGTTCAGAATAGTTTAATCATTATTGCTGTCATTTTAAAAGTCACATAATGTCAGGGGGAAAGAAAGATAGAATGCTCTTGACTTAGACAAACGTGAAGGAAAAAGGATTGTTCAGGCAAAAGGCAAAATGTAGTTCATATTTATTCTAAGTATATATTAGTGATTTTTGTACCACTATAATTTTCTTATATTTTATGACTTAGAATTTTACTGACATTTTCTTTATATCATATTCTCTTTTTGTATTTTTATTGTATAATAAAATAATTTTATCATAGCAATATAAATGAGACTGTATACACATGGCAATTCTTGAAGGGTAAAGAAACATTTGTATAACTAAATCAGAAAAGCAATAAATACAATTCATGAAGTGTTAGCTACCCAATCAAATTCTGTCACCAAGCTCAAAATTTCCTTAATGGTAATTTTTTTTTACTTCTACAACACATTGATGAAAAATATAATAATTTAGTAAATATAATTCCTGCTTGAATATTCAGAAGATTTGAAATTTGGAGGGTAGGAAATTAACAATTAACAGGACACTACATGACTTGTACTATGAACACATGAAGCATTGCTTAATTCTGCTTCTAATTCTTCTGTCTACTGTTCACTTTTATTTCAGAACAAAGTAATAACCAAAAATTTTAGCAGTATTTAGTTATTCTACTGAACTGGGAAAAATCAACACATCCCCTACTAAAATAAGAATATAAAACTTAATAAGCATGGTAGCCCATGCCTTTAATCCCTGCATTTGGGAAGCAGAAGTAGTGGGAACACTGTAAATTCAAAGCTACCCTGAGACTACATAGTGAATTCCAGTTCAGCCTGGGCTAGAGTGAGTGCTCACCTTTAAAAATGTAGAACATGATGTAATAGTATGATTAATAAAAATAAATAAATAAAAATTGTCTTACCTAACCAAATTAACAAATATAATACCTGAATTAAGTTCATTTAGACTCAGGTAAAAGAGCACTGATAAAGAGCCAACCTCCTAGAAGCACTTGACAATAAAAGCAGAGATTTTGTCTTGTGTGGGGAGGTGGAGAGTGGGGGTTGGAGGGGGGCCTAGACAGGTGATTAGGAGCCAGAATATTTGTGTGCCTTCAGAATGGCATCTTTATCATGAGCTTAATCAAGTCTCCTCATGGATGAGCCACTGGAGAGTGCTTATAGACCCCAAGCATTTCCTATGGATGTTTATTCCTATGTTATTCCTCTTGAGAAGATAATCTACAATTTTGCTGAGAGTTCACTTTCCTGACTAGACTAACTTTGTGCTGTGTCCTCCCGCAGTCCCCAGTCTGTGTTGTATATCCCTGAAACCATGAGGAAGGTCCCCCCATCTCATCCATGTCTTCTACAAATTCCCTCTCTAAGATTATTAGAAGTATTTTCAGATTAAGTACAAGACATGGCTTTGGGACAATATGTAATGCACAAAAATGTAGACAAAGTATAGACCTAAATTATTGATATTATTTAAACATGTGATATAGTCAAGCTATAATTATTAACTAGTTCTGTTTTATATTGTTTTTGCTACTGCCAATCACAGCCAAGTGATCTAAGGAAACATCGGAGAAAGGTAATTTCTACATAATTACTATCACTTTTTTCTATGAAAAATTTAAAATTATATTCTCTAAAATTTTATTATAAAATTAAATGATAAAATGGGCAAGTGTTATCAAAGTGTTTAATAACAGCAAACATTTTAAAACCAGAAGTGATTATAGCTTCTGAAGCAATATTTAGATGATGAGAACTAAGTGTCCTGATTTTCCCAAGTATATAAACTACCCATAGTGGAGTTAGGTGTCTGACTGTGGATCTACGACAAGGCTGATTGTTTTGAGATGTTCTGGTCATTATTGTTCATGGATGGTGAATCCTACAGGTCAGGAGACACATACCAAAGAAAACATCAGAGTTTCTTACCGTCAGGTTTGGGGTTTGAGAAAGAGGAACCTGGAAACACACTGTTTTGTCTCTTGAGTGGAAAACTCATTTAACTCCATGAGAAAATAGCAAGTTGGAGGGATATGAAGGAAGGGAGGGTGGGAGGGAGTCAGAGAGAAAAGGAGAAACTGAAAGAGGGAGAGAGAGAGATGTTGAGGGAGAGAGGGAGGAATAGAAACCCTAGGCTGGGGGAGTGAGGAGGAGTAAGGGTTATTGGGGAGAAGAGGAGAACTGAGATGTGAAGGAGGGAACTTACAGTGACTTGATGTATATGACTGAGAGGTGGCATTCCCCCTCTCACAGAGCTCTTCCCTTGAACTCTCACAATTTCAAAGTAGTTACTCCATTTCCCAAGAAAGTGCCAGAAATAGCTGAGGCAGGAGTGAGAGGAAAATACAGGCAGAAAACTTTCTGAGATCTCCTCTTCTAGAATGTAGAGGAAAGGCCAGGTAAACTAGTTTAGAATTCATAGAACTGGGTTATCTAATGCCTAGCCCTGGGGCAGTTAGCAGTGGAGGAACATCAATTATCTACTGGAGAACAGGGATCAGATAGGGACAGTGATTCGGAGTGGGCTCTGCATTGATATGAAATACTTCATGTCAGCTGTTTGCTATTTCTATTCAGGAATTCGTTCTGGGAGAAGCAATTTTATGATGTCAGAATATTTAGGTACAGTACAGACACACCAGTTGCTTTCTTGATTTTGGAACAAAATTTGAAGGATCAATGACACATATAAGAAAGAAAACTGACTCCCATTTGAGTCACAAAATGACATTAGATAACTAGCCCAGCAGAATTTGAAGTGATTGGATCATTAGAAGACACAGTAGTGAGGGAAAAGTGGTGGCAAAGGGCATGTGAACAGGGATTAAAAATCAAAAACCATCCACCATATTAGCACTTGGGTAAAGAGTTAGTTCATTTGCACTTGAAAACAGTGTACTAACATAAGAATTATCACTTCTATTGTGTTGACTGATTCTAAACCCTCTCACCTCCAGCTTCTTTTTTTAAAATAAATTTTGTAGGGAACTTTGATATATAGTAACATACTGCAAATTGGCCACATTCCTTTGTAGTACTAGTTTTTAGTGTAATTCAGGGGAACAGCTTCTGTTTGATGTTTTAAAGAGCTGAGTTTGGAAAAGGTTTAATTTGATCATGCATGGTCAGACTGGTTAATTTTTAGGAAGGTGTTTCAGGAGCAAGACTATTGTTTCTTTGACCTTCTAATATAATTAAGCACAGGCTATAATTTATTAGATGGGCTAATTTAAAGTACTTTGTCTGACAAAAATCATATTCTGTCAACTTGTCTTTTCACTTAAAAGATGTCTTTGTTTTGAAACCTCACTGTACATAGTGCTTTTCTTCCTCAGTAAATGTACTGAAATGTGTTCAATGTCTTTTGTAAAGGGTATATAATCTAGGGCTGCCAATATAGCAGCGTCGTGGAGCACTTGTTCTGGGTTCAATTTCCTGTATTGAAAAAAAAAAAGTATATATCAGATTTGATAAAGTACTTTGATTCTAGAACAACTTTTGAACTATGGTTATTTAGTACACATTAACCATTTTGATGTGTGTCTCTGTGTTATACCTGATATGTACATGTGCCTGCAGGTGCATTGCCCCCCAACACATGCTTGTGGAGGCCACTGTAAACTTCGGATGTCCTGTTGGGTGGCATTTTCAGACTGTTTCCTGGAGACTTTGTCTCTCATGGAACATGCAGCTGCTGTGTTTTGGTCACATTAGCTGGTGTATGTCCCAGGCACTCTCCTAACTGTCCCCACAGGACTGGATTTGGAGGCATGCATGGTCGTACCTGTCTTTTTACATAAGTTGGGGATGTGGGGATTAAAGTCAGGCTTCATACTTGGGTGGCAAACACTCTTATCTGCTGAACCATTCCCTCTAATACTGATTACTCTTAAAACATCATTTTGTGAAATTGTTTCAGGAGTTTTTAATTGGGATGTCTTTACTTTTAAATAGCTATGAAAATCAGTCTTTAATAATAAGAATTTCCATGTGTAAGCCATGAGCTTTGGAGTTAAAATTACTCCAGTGTCCTTGCTACAGTGGTTTCTTCATTTGGGTCCATTTCAGTTGAAATTTAGAAACAGCTCATTTGAATGTAATGTTCTTGCATCTAGATTGCTGTGGTGGAAGAAGACGGTCGGGAGGATAAAGCCACGATTAAATGTGAAACTTCTCCTCCCCCCACACCAAGAGCCATTCGAATGACTCACACACTCCCTTCTTCCTACCACAATGAGGCCCGAAGGTAAACTCTCTGCTCACACTGCTCCGGAAATGCTTTCCTTGCTGAATTCATCCTCTTCTGCCAGTGTTGTTGACCAACATGCAGTTATGACATGGGAACATCATGTCATGGGTGTCTTTGAGAGCATTGGGGCAGCTCTCAGCTCTTGAGTCCAAGCTAACTGAGGAGCTAAGGGGCCAGGCCATAGTCAAGCATGGGTTCCACTAAGTCATTGGCCTTCTGTGTTATTGTCTTAGGATTGTTGACAACTGAAATCCAAAAACAGAATAAAGTTAGAGAGATTTTATTGATAAATATGGTTTATGGAGCCTAAGAGAAAGGAAGATGGAGTTTCTGCCCAACTGAGTTGGAATGAGAGACCTCAAAAGTGGGGGAAACCATCTGAAGACCCATATTGGGTCCTTCTAAGTGAGTCAGGATGGGGGTCCAAATGCCAGGTGCTGGATGTCCCTGGGCTCTCAGAAAGGGAGTAATTGTTTTATATTCCTTTACCATCTGAGGAAGAAAGATTAGATGAGAGGCACTGATTCACCTCCTCTGTTGAAGTTTCATGAGAAAATAAATATGAAAAATATAGACAGATTTACTGTCACAGTCCCAAGGACATGCGTAGATTTTTTCAGTGTCTTGATACTCTTAAACTGTCTCACTTAATTAGATATACATTATATTTGTACCATTATTCTTCACTAGACTGTTGTATTTTTCTCTCTCTCTCTTGCTCTCTCACTATCTCTAATATTGTCTGTGAACAATGAAAATATGCAATCTGAGATCAGACTTTTATTTTGAGTGCAATAGTTAAAGGCACTTGCTTACAATTCCTGCTGGCTTGGGTTTCATTTGCAGTAACCATGCAAAATCAGATGCACAAACTGGTGCATGATCTGGAGTTTGCTGAAGCAAGAGACCCTGGCAGGTGCATACTTTTCCTTGGTCTCAAAATTTTAGTTCCTGCCAATGGAGAGAATGGAGTTGGAAGCATAAGCAAAGAGGCTTTTAAAAAACCAGTAAGGGAAAGGTGATGGCGTAAGGCTCCTGAGTGTGGGATCCTTGTGTGGCACTTGAGAGGGAACTGAGTTCTGTACCCTAAGGTTCTGAGATCTAGACATCTGAACCACTTGTTGAACTCCTTTAGGAAGTGACCTTGGAATATTATCTTCAACCAGGTCCACTGGCATTGGTTGGGAGCAAGTGTATTTATCTTCCCAGCCCTACTACAATGGGGCTTAATCAATTACCATAACATTAGGGACTCCAAAATCACAGACATGGCCACTTTGGAGATACCTGCTGCAGACTTGGAGAGGGGTGAAGAGAATTAATAAATAATAATAATAATAATAATAATAATAATAATAATAATAATGGTCTATAGAGTACTTGGGGAGTTATTTTGCACTGACTCACTTTTGATCCATGGAGCTGGGTGAACAGAGTCTTGGGACAGTGGTGAGTCAACCCGAGGGGCATAGCTGCCAAATAAAGATATTAGAAATAAATAAATAAAATAAAAAAAGAAACTCATAGCCCTCTATCCCATGGAGCATTCCAGCAATCCCATTAAAGAGAGTCCTCAGTGGAGTAGGGGCAGGGATGAGGGAAATGGGGATATCAACACAAGACTTGTGCACACGGTTTCTACTTATTAATAAAAACATAAAAATATACACAAAATAAAACTAAAGATATGACATAAAAAAGAAAGGGATCCATCCTCAATTAACCACTTACAAATAATTTAGTTTACCTAAATTATTAAACAAAATAAAATACAGAGATCTGTAAATAAACACACATGCACACACATGCTAGAGAGATGCCACAGTGTTTAAAATGTTTGATTGAAAAGTGTTCCAGCTCAGGTTCAACTCCCCAGCTGTCAAATAAAGCCATATGTACAAAGTGGTACTGCATGCGTCTGGAGTCCATTTGCTGTGATAAAAGACTCCCACGGGCCTAATCTTTCCTTCTCTCTCCCCCCTCCTTTTCTGCTTGCAAATAAATAAAAAGAGAGAAGTGTGTGTGTGTGTGTGTGTGTGTGTGTGTGTGTGTGTTTGTGTGTGTGTGTTTGTGTGTGTGCAGTAAACAGTAGAATTTTATTTATTTTTATTTTTTTAATATTTTGTTTACTCATTTTCAAGCAGAGATACAGAGAGAGAGGAGAGAAGAGAGAGAGAGAGAGAGAGAGAGAGAGAGAGCACACCAGGGCCACCACCTTGTGGGTCTGGCATATGTGGGTACTGGGGAATTGAATCTGGGGCCTTAGGCACTGGAAGCAAGTGTCTTAACCATTGAGCCATCTCTTCAGCCCCAACAGTAGCATTTTAAATTGAGTGTTTCTAGATCTCCCTGAACTAATTGTAGAATAAGTGAGCTAGTGAGCCTAGAACAAGTTACAGTGGGGTCACAGGTTAGAATAAATGCATCCACTTCACAATTAGTTTACAACTAGTTCATTACCATAGGTCATTATGTCTAAATTGGAGAGGAAATCTGAGAAAAAAAAATGAGTCACGCGCCTACTGATAGAAGTTTCATGTGTGCAGTTAGTTATTCCACCTGACTGATAATTGAGTAATTTGATATTTCATCAAGAATAAGAAAAAAACTCCATGTGGAACAAAAAGGAGTTTTTTTTTTCTATTGAATGTTTAGTGGCTCGGGGTCCTGAGACCCACAAAACTTCTTTTCAGTAACTTAAAAGGAAGGTGAGAGAAAAAATAATCAAAATTCTCTGGCTTCTCCTTTTGTCCATTTATATAGGTAACGAGTTGTGCAGGATGTGCAGTAAACTGAGCAATCCATTCTCTTTTGTGTTTTGCAGTAGTTTATCTGCCTCTCTTGAACCAGAAGGCCTTGGGCTTGGCAGTGCCAATAGCAGCCAGGACTCTCTTCACAAAGCCCCCAAGAAGAAAGGAATCAAGTCTTCTATAGGACGTTTGTTTGGTAAAAAAGAAAAAGCTCGTCTTGGGCAGCTCCGTAAGTATGCTATGGTTCACTCTTTTCTGTTTGTTTGGAGATAGGTTTATTTTTCACTCAGTATGTGCATAGATTAATAGATGTCAAACTTTCCATAGTTTTCATTTCCTCAAAGGAGTTTAACACTCACACCCATCAAAGGAATGACTCACATTTTACTTGGAAGTGCCATTTGCTTACTGTAAGAGTTGCTCTCTTGAGGCCTTTGACCATCTAAATAGGAAACTGTACAGTTAAGGAAGCTAAACCTGACCCTCCAGCATCCCTGATGAGGGACACTGAGTTGCAGAAGCCCACTGTGGATGGGATGCAACTCATTATGCAGACCAGGCCTGAGACTCAGGATCCTCCTGCATCATCCTCCCATGTGCTTGGATTACAGGAGTATGTTAACACAGTGTGAGCCTTAAGTCTCTTTTCTACCCAAACCTTTACACAGTGGAGCCATAGGTAGACCCATAAATGGCTAATAGACACCTATCTTCCACAACAACTTCTGTCACTTTGACATGTCACTCTGTTTCATTCTTCTCTTTCAACTTATTTCTCCTGCCTAGTGAGCTTTCTGTCAACTGTGTAAATCAAAATTAGCTAGATAATGCTAAATAAAATTGTCATGAAACACTATTGCAAAATATGTATGCATTTTATTTTTTATTTTATACCAACAAATAGGATTAGTTTAATGTTAATTCTATTGAAAACACACTAAGACAAGTGTTAATCCTGTCATTCCTTTTTCTTTGATGAATAAACAGTGACTTACTAATTTACAGAACTATAAATATTTGAATAATTATTATTATTTTGTTCAAATAATTTGAACAGAGCTATAAATAATTGAATATACTGTCACTGATGAAAATACTGACCATCCTACATGAAATTCAAAATAAATTATATTGTCTGAATAAAGTATAATAAAATGTACGCAATGAAATATAAAGAATATGATTTCTTTATCTATAGTTGTCACAGTTTTCCTCTAATAAATTCTGTATGCAATGAAGGTAAGGTGAGGGCGAAATAAATAGGTTAAAAGAAGTTGGACTACAATTAGTTACTTTGAGTGACTAATAAGATGAAAATGTAAATTTTGACACATGAGATTAACCTAGATAAGTATATGCTTATAAAGATATACAAACATGTATGGCCTTCATCCATATATAATTGTCTAAAATAATAAAATTTTGGGTGATACCTCTGAAATGAAGATAGATTCAGTTAACCCTTTAGGAAATATATACCATATAGATAGATAGGTAGATAGATAGATAGATAGATAGATAGATAGATAGATAGATAGATATAATATTTAGAGCAAATTATCTAGAAAAATAATTGAACTTCTACCTCAGATGCAAAGAATTGTCTAGAGTGAGTAAGATCTCTATGTGCTTTATCAAGTAATTTTTCTTGTCGTTTCTGTCTCTTCCCTGAATAGAAAGAGTTTACCCCCAAAAATAGGTGCTAATGAAAAAGCATTAAAGCCCAATAGGCCTATACTATTTTGGAAGTTTAAAAAAAAAGCAACCACAGGTCAGCCAAAGTTATTTATTTATTCCAGTTTTGAGTAATAACCTAAAATGCCTGTCTGTTGTGTTCAGGTTACCATCAGTGGACTTTAGAAACATGGCTAAAACATGTCTGTTGCTATAGACTTTTGTTTGTAAAATAGATTATATGTAAACAGACTCTGCCTGTATAGTTAAAATGAATCAAAAGCATCACTATATGCATTGTCAGTAACAGGCTTCCCTCTGTATTATCTGTCCTGTCAGGAAAGTCAGGAAAAGTGGTTATGAACCCTATAATACATTATCGTGCTTAAATCATTGGAACCTGATGAGTGTGACATTAAATTTCATCTGAAGGCATTAACCTAGTTGGAAGCTGCTAAAAATAAACCTGTCAGACTAAGCACTTTGTTTCTTTGACATAGTTACTCAGAAACAGATCAAGGAAGCAGCCTGTGAACTATGACAAATGCCTTGCCCCAGACAGACAAGATGTCACAAGGGGGCCTGTGAAGTAGAACCATTCGCTGGTTTAAAATGCTCTCATAGTGCTGGTGACTGGAGTTTCTAGTGGCTTCAACTGACAGTCTGACCTTGGTCAACACTTTCTCTAGTCACTAGAATATGAAAATTACAAGAGAGCAAGGGTCTCATAGATTATTAATATGACTGAGAATCACAAATTGGAAATGTCATGTTACCTACCTCAATAAACTAATTCAAAAAACTGAGATTAAAAGGATCAAATTATTTCAATATAAAATTACAGTTCTTGGAAGATTTTTTACAAGAAAAATTTACAAGTTTATTGTAGCTCTAAAGTCAAAAAAATAATCATCAAATTTGTCCTACAAAAATAGATATAAGTATGGAGATGAAAACATATGTTTCCATTCTATTCTCTTGTACTCAGGTAATAGAGAAACTAAGTGTCAGTCACACACTGGTATTGCCAGACCTTGGGAGGAAAAGGCAGCAGGATCAGAAGTTTAAGGCTACCATCATCTACATAATGAGTTTGAGTCCAGGTCTGGGTTGCATGAGACCTTGTCTTGAAAAATCACAACAACTGTAGCAATAATCAAAGCAATAAACAAAAGCTTCCATTGTTAATAAAATGCAAGCCCCAGATGTGAACCTTCCATGTAACACTGGTTTCCTAGTAGCTACATTTAGATACACAAAGGAGAGGTGAGACTAATTTTAATAATGTATTTGTTTCACTCCATTTATAAAAATGTCATCTCACCACATTATATTCAATTTATTAATTATACATCTCACAATTTTGTGTTCAATCCAGTTGGACTAATTCAAGGGCTCAATTGTCACATGTAGCTAGTAAATAACAGATAGGAATCAGTAGATAGATATCCCTGGAGTATACACAGTTGAGCCCACAAATGACTAGAACAGAATATATTTACACACTCACATAATTTCAAAGACACAACTGAAAGCTGGGCTGGCTCTGCATGCTTCTAATACCATCCCTTAGGAGGCTAAGGGGTCTAAGGGAGGAAGCATGCCATCAGTAGAGGCCAGCATAGGCTACAAAGTGAGACTATGTCTTAAAACACCAATAAATAAAGAACAGTTCATAAACTGGCTGGGCTGAGGTCAGCCTCATCCTGAGTTTCATAGAGCAGCTGGTTCAATGAGGTAAATTGTCCTCATCCACAAAGGGCTAAAACTTCAAAGGTTCGACTTATGCTCTTGCTTTAGGGCCTTATTCTCCATGTGATGATTAATAAATTTCACTTTCTATGCACTAATACTTTTTATATTTTTTCTGGTGGTTGTAGAGCTGGGAATCAAACCTCTGACCTTCCATGTGGTAGGCACGCACTTTACCACTGAGCTACATCTGTAGGACTTAGGCTCAATTTTGTGTTTGGCATTTTCCAGAAGGAGGTAATACCAACTGCCCATTAAATCCCTTGAAAACAAATAATGAGAGTTCAGGTAGCCAGTGCTTTTGAAGTCTTCATGATTTTTATTCTCATACTTTTATTTGTGAGAATTTTTAAAAATATTTTATTTAGTTATTTGAGAGCGAGTGAGAGAGAGAGAAAGAGGCAGACACAGAGAGAGAGAATGGGTGTGCCAGGGCCTCTAGACACTGCAAACAAACTCCAGACACATGTGCCACCTTGTTCATCTGCCTTTACATGGATCCTGGGGAATGAACCCAGGTCCTCTGTTTTGCAGACAAATGCCTTAACTGCTAAGCCATCTCTCCAGCCCAAGAAAACATTTTTAATATCTCATTTTGACTCACAAATAGGTCCTAGAACTTGCTGTTCTTCTTGGACATTCATTGTTTTAAAATGTTCTTATTTCAATTTTAAAAAGTTAGGATCTTAAAAATATTTAAATCACAATGTAAGTGATCTTCTATTGCCTAGGAAAATAAAAAGGCTGATTCATCTTCCCACCTGATGGCTGAAAATGTGTCATCATTTGTTGAGTATGTCTGTTTTATCAATCTTGGATAGTCCCATATGCACTAATCAAGAAGTTGACTTTTAAGTGAATCACTCACTTTCATTTCCAGGGAACATTTTTATTGTTACTTTCAGATTATGGATGATAATTTATAGATGTACAGTAAGGCACATGCCCAGATGAAAGAAATAAAATGAAAATATTCACTCATTATGCATGATGGAAAGTTTCATGTTTAAAAATATTCCCCCAAGAGTATTTCAGACAGCCAGTGGATGGATTTGCTGATGACAACAGTGAATATTGTTTAATAACAATAATAAAATATTATTAGTACTAATTACAGATGGACATATTGAATAAAATAAATCATGGCCCTCAACCTCCATATTCCAAATTAGATCCAGACATCTATCAATATTTCAATTAAAGGAGGAATTTGTATAATTATTCATTTCAATAACAATATTATAGACTATAATATATAATGTAACAATATTATAAAGATTAATGTGTTTATATGTTTATTCTTATGAAGATTATATTTTAATCATTTTTAGCATTTTAAATTACTTGCTAAATCACACTGAATAGGGCCATCCTTGGATTGGGGTCAGGGAGGAGGGAAAGAGGATAACAACTCATGACTTACACATACAGAGTTTCTACATATTGATAATAAGTAGCTTTCATTCTGATAAAGAATCCACACTGGAGTCAAGTCTTCAAATAGTAAGCAAGAAACGTCAATGACAGTAAGAGATGAGTGACAGTTATGTTTAATGGTTATTATGTAATATATATTGGTGATATTTAGGAGATACTCCTTGTTTAGAATAAATATTGTATCAGTATTATCGGTGTATTTCTAATATTGAGCATAAGTATAACATATTTCTTCCAATTAAAAATACTATTTCTCTCAAATAAAAATATATCTTTGAAATATTTAATAACTTCTTTCACTTAAAAATAACATTTTTATTTAACTTCAAATGTTTTAATGTTTCTAACATATAATACATATCAGATAAGTGTTAAGGTCTCATTTTTTTCAATTGTAGTAGGTAATTAATGAATCAATTATGCATTAAGAGTCCTAGAATGAAATAATATGTAAAATGCGTAGTTGGATATTGAAATACATGAAACCTTTTCCTCTATTTTAAGAGAACCTTACATATGTAAATACAAATATTTTAATTATTAAAAATAGTATTGTCGGGATATTTTGAAAAAAACCTTATTTTTTTCTGCACTATAAAGTTTAAAATTCAATCAAACATTGAAAAAGCCCACTATGCATAAGCTTCTTACATTGAAGTTGTATGTAAGGTTGTAAGACTCAGCCAGCTGAGCACAGTGGTTCCATCCAGCCCAGGCCTGTGTATTCTTTCTACTTCGAATTGAAAGCACACATCGGAGTTTCTCTGTAATGGAATCTGGATCTCCCACTGCACATGAGCTATGACAACCACTGCAAAGGCCAAAGAAATAAAGCTCAGATGCTCTGCCAATATTTCCTTTTGTTTTCCACTTACCCTTGAGGACTGCAAACCTGGTGGTTGTTAGTGTACCAACAGATTTATGATTGTCCATATTTTTTGTTCAAGTGAGTGGACAGGAATAGTCATTCACTTATGATTGGTTCTCAGAGTAGGCTTGTGTAGACAAACCTATCATCGAAAGGCTGTTGGCTTGGACATAAGCACCACACCCTACGGCTCCAGTTAGCTACTGAGCACTGAGCTTCAGAATAGACCCAATGGACTTTGTGATACTGAAGAGTCCCTTCTTCGCAGGAGGCTTCATGGAGACAGAAGCTGCAGCCCAGGAATCGTTGGGGCTAGGCAAACTCGGAACTCAAGCAGAAAAGGACCGAAGACTAAAGAAAAAGTAGGTTTGGAGATTTCTTTTTCTTCCCTTTTCTAACTTTTAATGATGTCAGAGAATATAAGGAAAGAATAATTGAAATCAAAGCAGCTAAACCTAGGCCAGTGTGGTTTCTGAGGGCAGTTGGCTACAGTTTCCTAGAAGAATAACTCATCCTCGCCTCCTAAGACAATACATAAGGCTTCTAACTGATCAAAGTGTTCATTGGAAAACTCAAATATTTCTAAAATACCTCAATGTAGCCTTCAAATAATCTAATAGTGTATTTGGTGTTAAATGCAGTTAGTTATACACTGGCGTGATTAATGAGGATGACACTTTGTTCTCACATTTATCTATTCTTTATAAAGGAATATTTAAAGAGAGGAACATTTCTTTGACTAAATTTAAACTTATTTTAGTCCCAGAACAGATTGTTTTGCATATGTCAGGAAACTGACAGAGTATTTTTGCATTCACATATTATGTGGAACATTTAAATGACTTCAAAATTGGCAAATTTTGAGTTTCCGCAGCTGTTGGAAAGGAATTCCGTAAAAAAACATATTTTTAAGATATGTAGTAACATCTTCAGTGATGATTCTTCCTTAGAACATGGTATTTAGAGCCCAAGTTATTTCTTACTCCTGAATATTAAATAGTTACTCCTTTTCCTCTCTTTGAAATACTTATGACATTGTTTTATGGTTTTTATATTAAAGAATATTCATTCCTCTAATTATCTATGACACATCTAACAATCTATGACACATTTACTCCTAGGTTATGAAGACAGGTTGATTCATTATATTTTATCTTTTCACTTGTCTAGCAGATGTTTACTCATAACAAGGAATATACATGTATAATTTGCAGAACAGTTCACTAATTTAGTGATTTATTAGTTTGATTTTATATATATATAATATATATATATAAATATATATTTGGATATATATATATATCCAAATTTAATAGAAATACTATCCAGAAAATAAAATAGATCTTGAAAATGCTATTGACTACAATTCAATATTCAGTCACATTCAACAAAATTCTCAGTTAATGATCACTCAAAAAAGATACCTTAGGATAGTCATATGGCATTTTAAATATCTTATTTGATAATCCTAATAAGAAATGTGATTTTTAATTTTATGGCTATTTAGAACATTATCCTACAAAATTGTGTTTTATTTTTAATATTCCCATTCATTTTTTCAAATTCAAATAAATATAAACATGTAAAAACCAGTTTGGCTACTGAACATGGTGTATTTCTCTTAAAAGTTTGCATTTCAACTGCAAAGAAACATTGAGAAATAATGACAAGCTGGTGATCTTCCACATCTGTATACAAAATTATTGACATACAATAACTAAAGGTAACATACCGATTATGCAATCATTTAAAATAGTAAACCTAACATATAGACGTTTCGAACTTTATACTCCATTGGACTGATCTGATATTACTTTTTAAGTATTTTCTTCAAATCTCATATAGTCTCATTGTCAGAACTTTGTGTTACTTCTTTCTTTGAAGATTCTCTCATCAGGCTTATTTTACTATTATGAATATTAGACTATTTTATATGGCAATAACATTCAATGTCTCATGTTATAATCATTGCCAATATAACAATAGTATTAGAGTCAGTGATTCAATTAGCTCAAGCCAGTGTTAGTTAAAGAAAATACCAGCATGTCCCTTTTAATTAGCAAGATCTATAGGAGCATAAATCTATAGCTAGTGCTCTGAGACAATGTGGTATGAGTTCTTACATTTATACAGTAATGCCCGCCACTGCTGGGCCTTTGTTTCAGGGTTGACAAAAAGTGACATGTCTTCACATAATGTGTTTTATCAGATACAATAGATAAATCAAATTTTCATTACATGGATTCCAATTTTCTCATTCTTAATTAATACTAAACATTAGTGGCTTGTTCTCAAAGTGAAACTCAGTCATCCTTTGCAGATTTCACATTAATATTTGGTTTTCCACTTCCAAAGTTGACCATTTTTCCTACATTCTCCATCTATAATTCTTTTAGTTTTTAAGAGTAAGACATTTATTTATTTTTCATGTTCAGTTTCTGCATAACACTGTGATTGATGCTTCTTGCTTTTGTCAATGTGATTTCCCTCTGGAGGCTGATTGACACTGAGGTCTTCATCACCATCCCGTGTCTCGTTTCAGTGGATTCCACAAGTTTGTGTTTAATGGAAATAAACATTTCCCTTTTCTAATACTGACGTGAGGAGCAACTGCATGAAAAGAAATCCATGTCTTTCATGTTGTGCCTTTCATCTGATCTTTAAGAACTCATTTCCTTTTCTTAGTTCTCCAGCCTATCATTTCAGTTCATATTTTAAGCTATTTTCCTCAGGATAGCTAGTTAAAGCCAAGTACATGACAATGAAAGACAGCTGCATAGAATAATAGAAGTTACAATAAGACCAAAAGCTACATGGGAAAGACCACCTGAAATCTCAGTATCTGAACTTCAACACTCCAGTTTTTACCTGGTGTCTAGTTTTGGATATTCTATGAGTCAATAAATAGAAACTCTCTCCTTTGTCTCATTTCAGAATTTACTTACTAATAAACAAGACAGCAATTAGAGATGAAGATGTCAGGCTGATTACCCACTAACAATGTTGTAAAAGCAGGGATTGTGTGTATGGTAAAAGAGTGATTGAGTAAAGGGCTGTCTTCCTTCAACAGAATATGAAAATTAAATAACTTACCAGCTGAATAGCTCTTAGTCTCAGTGTTCCAAAATCTATAGACAGAACCCTTACATGATATTAAAAATAAAATTTACATGGGCCGGAGATGGCTCAGCAGTTAAGGCACTTCCCTGTAGAGCCTAAGAACCAGGGTTGGATTCCTTAGTACCCACATAAAGTCAGATGCATGGAGTGTTACACATGCATCTGAAGTTCATTTGCAGTGGCTAGAAGTCCTGGTGCACCTATTCACAATCTCTTTCTTTCTCTCTCTCTCTTTCTCAAATAAATAAATAACCATTTAAAAAATAAAATTTGCAATGATATAATTTGATAAATGAGACCATACAAGCAAGAACTGTTGATATAAATAAAAAGTCATTAATATCTTTGCTGAAAGACAATTTTGAATAATTATTAGTAATTGTACTTTTATTAATATTTCAACATCTTTCTTTCACTATTCTCTCCTTGGAACATATTTAGCTGTCAGTTTCTTACATGAAAATCTTTAGAAATGAGTAGTGTCATGGGATGCATAGCGAATTCGCTGAGTTCTTAAAGACATGAAAATAGAATGCATACCTAATGTTAGTTGGTAATTGCCAAAAGCATAGAACTCTTGGTTTAAAATAATTTTTCCACAAAATCTTAAACTTACTGCTGGTTTATGGATTTTGATTCAGTGAATAATCATTTTTAATTTTCAGTTACAATAGTGATAATATGTATGTGCTCAAATTTTCTAAATCCTCCTGCATGAATAACGCTACTAAATGAACATGAATTTTATATTTGGATCAAATTTCCAACATCATTAAATTGAAATTAACGTTCCATCTTGGCTATCAGCAGCATCCACTCAGAGAAACAGCTTTACCCTGGGAGCATGGGAGTGTCAGTTAATCACCACCAGGGAATCTTTACATGAAAACTCCAAAGACATAAAAGCAAAGCTCTGTAGATTCAGTTAATTTATTCCCATAGCAATCCTAAGGGTATCCCTCAGTGAATCATCTTTAATGTGTTTTGAGAAACTGCATTCTTAATCTTTGACATTTTGAAGGGTCATACTGTGCAAAATAAATGTCTCTAAGCCAAATAAATGTCAAGGAAAATACTCATAACAACTATCACAAAATTCTGCAATCTTTTTTTCATTTAATAAATATTTTTCCAAGTTCCTATGCAACTAGTTTGAAGTTATAAATGAACTGGAGTCCAGAAGTGAATTTTGAATCCATGTTACCCTTCTAAGTTATGCTGTCGACATGAAGGTGAACATCTGTGCTACCTCCACAAAAGTCTCTTCTCTAGGCATGGAACAGAAATGCCAACATGTAGGGAGAAAAGGAACTTTTCACAAATTCCTGAGAAATGAGAGAGAGAGAGAGAGAGAGAGAGAGAGAGAGAGAGAGAGACACTGAGAGAAAGAGAGAGAGAGAAACTGACAGACACAGAAAGGGCACTCTAGGGCCTCCAGCCACTGCAAACAGACTCTAGATGATGGAGCCACTTTGTGTATATGGCTTTATGTGGGTACTGGGTCATTATACTTTGCAGGCAAACCCCTTAACTGTTGAGCTATCATCTCTCCAGCCCGACAACTGCAAACTTTTAGCACTGAGATGCCATGGAATATTTCTTCAGTGTGCTGTCTAAAACACATACTCTCCTTCACTCATTTTCAAAACTGAAAAGCTTAGTGGAAATCACCTGCCCTACAAAGAGTGAAGCAGGGATTTGAAACCAAATGGATAAATTACAGTCATGGGTTCATTCAATATAGACACGAACATGAAGGGTTCATTCCTGGACAACTACTCAAATAGTCTAAACCCAATGTCATCAACTTTTTCCTGGGAAAACACATTCCAGCTTCCTGTTTGGAACTCAGGAGTGTTTCCTTTGTGCTCCACTGAGACAGAGTAGTCATGGCAGAGTACTAATAACTCCATACAAAGAAAATTAAAAACATCCCTGAACCTAAATAATGAAATCCAATGGCTAAGGGCCAACAGAACACCATTTTTTTAGGAAAAATAAATCTAAAGAAAGCTATAGTCCCTTCCTTTTATCTATATTTATATATGTTTAAATCAATTAGGCCTGACGCAGTGGTGCAAGCCTTAAATCCCTTCACACTGGAGGCAGACATAGGATGATTGCCATGAGTTTAAGACCTACCAGAGTCTACATAGTGAATTCTAGGTCAGCCTAGGCTACAGCGAGACCCTATATTGAAAAACTAAACAAAAGAATCAAGTGATAATACACAAGTAGAAAATTAAACAGCATATTTACAAATGCTAAAATAATTTGTTTTTGTAATAAGTCCTAATATCTTAATTTGACTGAAATAAATTCTGGATTAAATGAATCGAGTATTACTTTGTAAAATAGTGAAACTGCTCATTTGCTTAGTGCTCACTGTGTCCTGGTAACTTTGCTTTAAGCTACTGATATTTTCATTTTACAAAATTGTGTAAACAGAGACAGACAAGGCAATAAATGATTGCACTAACATATTTCTCGAGCCATGACCATGGATTTAAGACTTTGGTATTTGAAGGAATAAGAAAAGTGGCTGAGCCTAGACCAGCTCTTATTACTATTGAAAAGCTATTCTCCAAGATAAACAGCCATGATGCTGGACAGGGGGATAGAAAAGGCCCACACGCACAGATGGGGGCAATCTCCCCGAGAACATCGGAGTATGGACAGTGAAGGCACAGTAAGATTATAGAAAATGTATTTGGAGAGTGACCTTTGGAAAAGTATCCAGTTCTTTTAATGATGACATTTACTAGGGTCATTTATTTAATCCTGATACCAAGAGCACCACGACACTTATTGATAAGTTGCATTAAGGAGAATAAACATACAGAGTCATGCTCCGCAAGAAGGAAAATAAAAGATTTCTGAAAAGCAAGTAAATAAAAAATGTCCAAGAAAGAACTTAAGTTGCTCAGTTTCCACAAAAGCAATGAAGGGTGAAAGTTCTCTGAACTGACCAGATAGTAGCTGCAGATTGTGGGAAATCTGAGGTTGACATTCAACATAATATATAGCCAAATGATGACGAACAGAATTGATGAAGACAGTAAGCCATCTTTTTCAGGACTGATATAAGTAAGTGTTGCAGGAATCTTTGTACCGGAGAGGACGCAAACACACATCCATTCACCTCACATAGAGCGCAGATGACAAAGTATGATTACAAAAAAAAAAAAAAAAGATTTTTTTTTGCAAACTAATGAGTTAGTGAGGTTATTTCCCATGTAGGGTGAGGAGTTGCTTACAGGAGCATGGATCACTCAAATGCACTGTCACTCAAAAGCACACCCCAGAATAGGTAATGACTCAGGAAAGACCTTTTATCCCAGACTCATTGACACCCTGAGTCTCCTGAGCCTCTCCCTTCCTTAAAGTGGGAATGTTCAATTCTGAGGAAGTTGTTAGACAACAGTGATTAAGTGACAAAGATTATAAGCAACAACAACAAAAAGTACTGCAAAGACAATTAACAGAACACTGAGATCTGTCCTTTAATGACCTTGTGATAAAACCTTGGGCAAAAATCTCAAAGATCACTACAGATAAAACTGAGATAATTCCAAGTAAGATGACTAAATAATTGAATGCTTGCAAAAAAAACTCGTTGGCCTATGACTATGTCTAGCAGTCCTATAGCTGATGTATTTGGGAGAATTATGGGGGAATCAACTTTCAGCCTAGATAATGGAGTGCATGGTCTTTGAATTGTCTTTTGTCCTAAGAGTTTGCCATCCTCGATGATATTGAGTGGAGAACCATACTCAGAAGAACATTTAGTTTTGTTTTTCTTTTCTCATACTAATATTTACATGTTTCAAGTATGCAAACACATTCTGGAATGTCTGAATGCATAAGCAGAAGCTTGTGTAGAAAGATGATGAAGGAAGAAATTCTTCCAATGAAGTAGGAGCAGACTAATAAATTTCCCCTCATCCCCAAACCTCAAGCCTGGACCTGTGCTTTGTTCCTTCTTCCTGGTCCTTCTTGCCCTCCCCATGCTCCCTGGATCATTTTCACCTGCCCACTTCCAACTCTTTAAAGCGCTAAACCCTGTTGGGTTTCTTCTCTCCTTCCAGACTTCCTTTCTGTCACCAATTCTTTAGGCCTCAGTTTCAGGGATTTATCTTAATCATATCTCTGAACTGTTTAAAGCCCCTTAATCACTCCCTGGAAGCCCTAGGATAAATTTCAAATGCCTTCAAATAGGTTATAAATCCCCATGTTAACTGGTTTCCATTTGTTTCATTATCTCTATCATTTCCTTCGCCATCTTTCATTTCATGGTCTTGGTGTACTGAATATCTATTCATCTCTTAGGATTACTCCTATTGCTTTGTATGCATTCTTCCTGTTCCATTGACGACTAATCTTTTCTATGATAATCATGAGAACATGCTTTATGTCTAACAACTATATAATAATCACTGAGTGATGTACAAAGCAAGACACAATTCCATTTATCTTATAGGTATGATATTTACTTCTCATGTAGTCTTTGAAGTCAAAACTGCCATTCTTCCACACAGAGAGAACTGTAGCTTTCTAGGCAGCATAGTTCACAAAAATGTAGATTCCTGGAGTTCAGTTTTCCAATGAATTACAGAGTAACTCAGACTATGAGTTTAGTTTCAACTGGACCTTAAAGACTTAAAGAGCCTACACACACACACACACACACACACACACACACACACACACACACACACACAGAGAGAGAGAGAGAGAGAGGCATGTATGCAAGCACATTAAAAACAAGTTTTTTCTTACACACGGGGCTGTAGTGAAAGTGGTAGCTCTTTTATAAAGCCACACTTCCTGATATAACAAATCATACATAGTATTTAAAATATTGATATGACATTAATGTTCACTTGAAAAGAAATCATGAAAGAAATTTAAGTGCAATCCTGAGCCCATGTAAAGTATTCATACCTATGAAACTTCAAAGGGATGATGGGATTTCCTTATTAAAAGAACAAACGCAAATTAGCCTACATTTAGTGCTGACACCTTGGCCTAGAATTCTCTATGGGTTCTTGTCATGGTTAGCATGAGCAATTCATGTAACAATTTTGTTCCAAGTTTTTTATAAAAACCTTTCATGGTTTTATGAAATTGCAGTTTGATAATAAAGACTTCCCATTTAAAATGTATGTTCCGTGTGTGGGTGCATTTTATGCACATACATGAAATGAAATCACAATTGAAAGTATTTTTCAAATTGTACAAAATCAGAACTTTAATCTGGGGCTAGACAGTCTAATATTTCCTACAAAGGAGTGACACATTTCTTACAGAAATAAAAATCTTGTAAACTTTTAAATATGTTTTAGACATTTTTATTTGAAGTTATATGAAGTAGGGGTATAACGAACTATAGATAACATTTCTAGACGATTCTGTCATTTAAAAGGACCATTGATCATTAAGAGCTATCTGCTCTCTATTTGTAGATGTATTCTAGTATCTTTCTTTACCCATGAAGCAATTCTGGCTGTCACCTTCAGGTTATCTTCTTCTGTCCAAATCACATGCTAACCTTTTAGGTTTAATAGCTTCATCTCTCTTGGTGCTATTTTCTGCAACAAATCCCACAGCATCCCCTTCTCACTTTCTGAGTCCTGTTATCATCACCAGCCATTCTTCTTCTAAGCATGTTGTTATTCCTAATCCCCAGCAATCATGTTAAAATCCTTTCATTTGTCAATGTGTTCTCCCTCTTTTTTTCCCCTCACACCATTTGTAGCTTATATGTCATACGGAATTTCAGTAGACTGAAAAAAATCTCGTTTCTTTACTCCATTTTCATTTGTTCACATCACATTTTATGTTCAGAGCAATCAGTGAATTTGCATTCTATGTTACATATAATAATGTTATACCTTGATGTACACAAATATATATAGAAAATCATATACAGGATTAATAAGAAGAATGAATAAACACTTTATACAGAGAACAAGCATTACAAATATATATGACTACTTACATAACCACAAAATCTCTTAGTCACTTATGGCTACAGATTCTTGTTCTTTGCATAACACACCGTTGAGTTGAAATGCTTAAGTTTCCAAAATGAGATAGTTTCCTAATATAGCTCTTAATTTCATTGGCTATGAAAAGACATTTATAAGACCTGTGATACATCCACCTACTCAAATAAATTCATAAACACAAACTATTAAAACTTTGAAATATATAAATTCTTGTTTCATGTTTATTTTCTTAATTTCACAGGTGTTTTATATTACAAGATATTTTCATTAGAATACATTTCTTATTTGTTAAAAAATGACAATTAAAGGTCAGAAGAGTATTATTTTCCCGTGTCCAAATTTATTCAACATACTTTATTAAAAAAATGATGTGTAAAGAGCTACTTTACTTTGCCCATGTTCACAACTGGTTTCTAGTGCCTTGCACAATTTCACCGGAAAGCTCATTCATGTTTAATCAAAGATTGTTGCAGGGTTTACAGGTATGTTTGTAAGAAGCCCAGTTAAAGTGCCTAAAAACTATCTATTTGGATCAGAATTTTATTTCTGCTCTATGCATGCATGATGTGAAAAATGTAGCTTAAACTTCTCAGGATATTGTGATGCAAATTTTTAGAACTTTATGAATTTTTTATTGTTTCTCTGAAATTTAAAGAGCTTTTTTTTGCAGCTGTTCTAGAACTCAGGCCAAAAAATATGCATTTTTCCAAAGTGCCCATTTTATAAAAAATACATGGTTTCTCTGAATGAATCCCGTTAGAGGAGGCATGTGCAGGGTGTTCCATTGCACGTCAGCTTTTCTTTATAACTAATGAGAAAGCAAAAGGAAATGTTTTAATTTGCCTTATTTCTGCTTTATATTAGGTTATGTGAATATAATTTATGCCTTGTAGCCACAGTTTTACTTTTTCTAAGAATTAGTCTATTTTGTTTAAGTAGAAGTTTTGAAATAATATCTCCATGGCTTTTTGTTGAATTATTTAACTTCCATATTTTCTCAGTGCCTCTATTATACCCAGGAGTTAAGGTGGTCCTTCCAAAACTGCATGTGAATCAGTTTGTTTGTTTATGCTTTCTGGAAAAATGGATAAATCAATCTATTTTATATTTTCTCAAAGCATTTATAAACACCTGTTAAATAAACAGCATATCCACTAAAAGCTCTATAGTCTGTTCAAACTTACTTTTTTTTCCTGAGTCCATGTACAAGAGAGATTAATGATGCAAAGCAAGAAAGAGTGATCCATTTCCTTCACATTTTCTCTCAGACGTCTTAGGACTGGTGGGTATACATGTTTCCATGTTTATGTAGCACTAGTTAGAATAATATTATTGGACCTGAGCCAGACTTGAATCATATTGAAGAAATTAAGAATCAGTAACTTTTGTCAGTTTTTTTTTTTTTCTTTTTGAGGTAGGATCTCACTCTAGCTCAGGTTGACCTGGAATTCACTATGTAGGCTCAGAGTGATCTTGAACTCAAGGCAGTCCTCCTACCTCTGCCTCCCCAGTGCTGGGATTAAAGGAGTATACCACCCCACCTGGCACCTGCTAGTTGTTTTTGTAGGAAAATTAGAATCTAGGTGATCTTACCTTCAAAGCACTGCTCTCTCTCTCAATGGAAGTAGTCTCTTCAGAGTTCTGATGAATGTTTTTTCATGAGTGTTAGCAGCGGGCTCATGATACTGAATGCTCTTCTGTAGATCATTGGTTCTGTCTGTAAGGAGACAAAGAAGTGACCCCAGATTCATCTTTGTCTTCCTTTTCTTCTTTGGATGTACTAGAGGCTGAGAAAATGTGCTCATGCATGTTTCAGAGTGGTTCATACTCAACCTAGACTTACTGGTCAATTATTAGACCTATTTTTAGCCTAACCACACACAGTGAGTATGTGTGCCATGGTGAAATAAAATTTATAATTCACCATGGCTTTCTCACATCTGAAATAATGCTCTTGTTTTTTTTTCCATGGCTTTCTTTGGATTGAAATGTATCCATTAACATTTGTGTGCTTTTCTTTTCCATCCATCCTTCTCCATCTCATGAAAAGCACATCGGGGTAAGTTGACTCACAATGGCTGCTGAACGTGTTTATTTTCAGCACCATCGTCTTTTTCCTTTGATCTTTTCTCTTTCTCTTTTCAGTTGTAACACAAGTGCACTGCCTCTGACCTAAAATGAAAATCATGATGTGTCTTCATTGCCACCTGGAAAAAGAAATCATTGGTTCAGAGAAATACTCAGACTCAAATTAGTTATGTTGGCCTTTGCTGCACTTATAGCTCATGGTTCTTTTAAATTCATGTGCAGTGGTAACTTTGCACTTCTCCTGTCTGCTGAGTCGTTCCTTAGGAGTTACCAGGGCACTGCAAGACTCAAATAATACTTTCAGGCCAAAGTTCTACCTCCGATGCTACAGGTCAAAACCTGTGATTTTTCTAGTTTCTGGTTTGGTTTTTGTGTACTGTATTCAAGAGAGAAACTTAGGTGTCATTTTCTAGAACTCCATGTAGCTGGAATGGGTCAAACACTGAGACTCTCCAGCAAAACCTTCTTTCTAGAATGTCTGAAGTATCCTGAAATTACAGATGAATGGATTTTAATTTCTAAGATTAATGGCTAATTTTAA
Source organism: Zapus hudsonius (assembly GCA_004024765.1). Lineage (NCBI taxonomy): Eukaryota > Metazoa > Chordata > Mammalia > Rodentia > Dipodidae > Zapus > Zapus hudsonius. Next base: position 31,286 of record PVHP010015313.1, read on the forward strand.
GCTTTAAATATATATATAAATATTTGGTACTCACATGACACTTGCAAATTAAAAATCCTCCTGAAATATAATTAGAGTATAGTATGTCATCATAAACTATGTTTCAATGTAAAAGCCAAACAAAATATGTATAATATTGATAAAATATTTATAATAGTATATACTTTTGCATCGTGGGTTTATTAAAATGTTGCATTTTGTTAGGGTGTTACTACATTTAAGTTAAAGCAACATTTTTTCTTCATAAATAAAATGTTACCATTGAGATGAGATCATCCAGGCAGCTGTGTAGTGTATTACCAGTTGATTTTATAGATATTTCATATATTAAAGCATGCATTTTGTAAAATCAAAGTTAATTAGCATTTTTTTCTTTAATTTCTGATTGTTATGGCCAAAATTATTGAACAAGTAGTACTAATAATAATTAAAATACTATAAAATGTTACTAAGATATTCTTTAAACTGAAAGACAAGTTGTGGTCTGCAGCTCACCAGCAGGTCAGATGAATATGTAAGCCCCTATTTTTAAAACATCAAAAATATTCTGGACATTAGAATTTAAAAGCACTTTTTATGTCACCAATATAAATAGATATAACTTTCCATTTCATTTATTAATTCAATATTGGAATCAACAACAAAAGGAATGCTTTCATTGTTATTAAGAAACTGAAAGAAGCTAGCATAATGACTCTCATTTTCAATTTGAAATCTTAGTGGTCTTGCATATACTTTTAGAGATTATGCATTTCCATACCTCAATGTTGTTTGGCCCATATAACCACTAAGGGGGATATAAAGTCAGAGGAAGATGGAGCAAGCATTGGAGAAAAGGAAAGATTTGAAGCAGAAAGGTCAGTGCGCTGACAATTAGAAGGTGGAGTCAGGTGCACTCCTCTCCCCTTTGTTGGCTGACTGTCCCCCTGCTTACTCTCACAGTGTACTTTCCCTTCCCCTACAAGAGGAGGAGTAGGAATATATATGTGACCACAGGGGCACAGAAACAATAAGCGTCCAAATAGGGTGAAACTCAAAATTAAATGGAGTTGTGAAGCAATCTAACCTAAGTGGGATGCACCAACTTGGAAAATTACCAAAGCCTGCCAGTAAGTCCTCCATTCCTAGCAGGAACGGAATTTGAGTGCAGACCATGGTGTCATGAAAAAGCAAAATTGCTTAATGGAAAGCAATACAAGCCCCTCCAGTTTTCAGTAACAGCATGAGTAATTACATCCCTTAATCACATTCCGTGTATGTGTGCACACCTTTTTAATGGTTTCGAAAATTATTAAATTCCAAATAAATTGAGAAAGTAAATTATGTTAATTCCAATTCAGATTTACACATAAATTAAATTCCTTCTCTAGGACTATGCTAAAAGAAAGAGTCCTAATATGAATGAATTTGAGGCTTAACATTTTCTATTTATTTTAAACCTGAACACCTTTGGATATGTTATTGGCATCTAAATAAAGCACTACTTAAATGCAGCATGGATGTTTATATATTTTGACTGAATTAAAAAAAAACACTAACTGGATGCCTAAACATATTTGTACTTACACACAAACATACACACACACACACACACACACACACACACACACAATTACTGTAGTCTTCACTTTTTAAATAAATTAACTGGTTAGTATTGAATATGAAACTCACAATTTTATGGAGCTACATATGTACATTTAGGTAACCAATGTTCTATAGCAGCTGATTGGAATTTATGACACATTTCTTTTTAGGATATTTCTGGTAACCATGGCATACATATTTAGCCTGCAAATGTTAAGAAACAAATTCAGCATCATTAGCTGAGGAGAATTTCAACTCTTTTCTCACATTAGTTCAATGTTCACAGACTTGATCAACAACATGAATTCATAAATATTGGTATAATGGACTTATTTATCCCTTCGGAGAGAGTCTTGATATGTAGCCCAGCTTGACCTCAAAATTGCAGTCCTCTAATCCCAGCCTTCCAAGAACAGGGTAACTTGCAAACAGAGAACTTGAAGGACCTTGATCAGCCAGCACACAGGAACAGGAAAATTAGAAGAAAGATTTTAACAGTACACACTCAGTTTACCAAATATCTTTTTGAGTGCTAGACATGGCACTTTATCTCCTTTTGCAACCATCCTGAGTGCCTGTTAGGGAAGGATACTTTTTATGAAGCAGAAAGACCTATGAGCTAGCAAAAAACATAAGAGGTAAAAGTTAGACTATAGTCGATGATCCTTGGTACCTGCTAACATCTTGACTTTTGTGGATTGCCATATAGAAATTATTAGAAGGATGTCTTTGTCTAGAGGAATCAAACAAAAATTAATGGTGCAAAGGAAAAATATGCTTGCGTCTCTAGGATTTCCTACCTGGGTATATGAGGTTTGTGAATGCAGTTTTAACCAATTTTCTCTGATAAAAATGAGGATACTATGTACTTTTATATTTTAGCATGGAAAATATTTTGGATCAAGATGATTACAAAATATAAAATGAAAGGCAGGAAATGACTAAATAGCAATTTTAAAAATATTTACTTGGAAGCAGAAAGAAAGAAAGGAGGAGAGGGAGAGAGAGGGAGAGAGAGAGAGAGAGAGAGAGAGAGAGAGAGAGAGAGAGAGAGAGAGAGAGAGAGAGAGAGAGAGAGAGAGAGAGAGAGAGAGAGAGAGAGAATGGACTTGCCAGGGAATTTGCCAACTGCAAACAAGTTTTGGATGCATGCACCACATTCTGGCTTTACGTGGGTACTATGTACCTGAGCCCGGGCTTCCATTTCTGTAGCCATTATTAGTAAAATATGATCATCACAAAGAAGGAAAAGAAGTTTCCAGCACTGTCTATTAGCCATGCATGATTTGTGGACGTTTTCAATGCTAGTTAGGGAAAATGATAACAAAGTCACAAGTAAACCAAGAAAACCTTTCTCACATAGACTGAGGATAAGTTTTACATATCTGAAGAGCCATTGGAGGGTCTCAGAGGATGGCCCCATTATTATGAACAGCAAACCTATTTCCTTATGAAAGCGTCAATCTTTGGAGGTAGGTATTATCAGTTTCATTTTCAACAAGAGAAAACTGAAGCACTGTAAATAAAAGTGACTTGTCTATGGATGTTTATCTAAGAAGGGGTTATCCAAGTCACAAGCCCTCCTCAATCCATTATGCTACAAAATTCTCTTGTAGGCAAATCTCATTTTACATCAGTGACAGATTCCTGCACACAGTACAGGACCAATTAATGATTAAGAAAAAAAAGTGTGGTGACAGTGAAAATAGGAGCTAAATGAAATTGCAGTAGAAGTTATGAAGAGAAAATTTGCATATTGAATTGAAGGTGGCTGAAATGGCCACCTTGATTGGCAGAGGGATTGGTCTTGTACGATTATTAGATACTCATATCACAAATTGGCAGTCCTAGAATAGCATCCTAGACTATGATCTGAGAATAAAGTCTCTGTAATGCTAGTAAAGAACAGTCCACATTGAGAAAAATATAGAGAGGTGACATCATCACCCTCTTTGCCTGTGACTATTGAGCACTAATGAGTTACAAATACAACCACTCATAAAATAAGATGTATCATTCTGATATAATTTTCTAAGAGATCAACATTTCTAGCTGTCATTTCACTGTTTGTCGTTCTGCAGACACTGACACTGCGCTGCACTGGTGACTGTGCACCAGCTGTGGCTTCATAGCAGTTGGAGGGTCCATGACTGAGTTAGGGCGAGGGGACGTGCATCAACTCCCTGTTTGTCTGTGGAGCTGGCTGAGCAGGAAATGAGCCAATGAGATTTCTCTCAGGATACAGCTGCAAGGGGCAGAACCTTTATTGTCTGTGGAAAAGTCTTATTTATAGAGGAGAATCCAGGAAAATCAGAGGCAGGGGCATCAGCAAGGGGATTGTTTGGAACAGGGTGATCTGTAGACATCTCACGAGTGGATTAGCAGAGGCCAGTAACCTGTGAATGCCTAGTTTGCATAGATAAGTTGAGGGGCTTACTCAGCCCTGAGTGGCAGTACGTGATCCTAGTCCTTGGTTCGATGGTGGCAGCTGAGGAGGAACTGTCATCTATCATCCAGCCCAGCTGGGGTGAGAACACAGGGCTCGCTGTGGCTTCTCAGGGGGGTCCTGAGGTATTTAGGATCAAAGGAGGAAAGTAGCAAAGCATCAGGGCTTCATCCAGTCTCAACTTTAATTAACCCTAGATCCTCTGTGCCTCTTAGCAGGGTCGCGCAATTCCCTCTTTTGTTTTTATAATGGAGCAGTGGCATAAGACTTGGTTGGTAGTGATCCAAGCAATATTTGCTGTTTGAAAAGCAGGATGACGCAGGGGGATGTGAGAAGCAGGGTCCCTACAGCCAAGGAGTGGAAGGAGGCAGGAAATCCAAGGAATGGAGAGCCAAGGGGTGGGGGCATTGGGGATATATAACACTCATTGATATAAAAACAACATTTTTGCCAAGTCCATATCCCCCATGTTCATCAGTGATGAGATCCAGTGTCCTCTGGTTTTGGAGCACTGTTTCAGCAAGAGAAGTCAATCATCTCTGGAGGGATTTAAGCTGCTGGTGGCTGTCATCTTTGAAGTCTCCTGAAAGGCAATGTTACTGGGCAAGTGCAGCTCCTGGATTCCCCAAGGCTTTTATAGGGAGAGTTAGAACAACAAGGTCACCAATCAGGAGGGATGAAAAATTTTTGTTGGCAAGGGCTGAGCCAGAAGGCTGCTTTATTTTCTGTATGGAGATAGACCTATGGAACAATCATAGTTGGATAGCAATAAGTGGGGGTGGAGGCATTCATGTAGGGCGCAGTTATCATTCTCCACCAGGAGGGGGCTTGGTGAGAGCAGAGGAGCTTAGTCCAGCAGCAGCTATACTGTTACAATGAAGGAGAACAAAAATAGCAATTAGAATAGCAGAGAGAGAGGCTTGGGGTGGTCATGAAGCCTTCACAGTATCCACAATATCATGGATGTCCTTCCATGAGATTGGGTGTCTCTGATAGGCACAGCATTGATGTTGGTGGCATCTCCTGTGTCACCTGCATCTCTAATCATTCAGGGATAGGCGGGCCATTTTCTTGGCTGGAGGGCAGTAATCTGACATTTCTGGCTGGAACCCAGATGGGTCTAGGTTGATTCTGTGGGAAAATAAAAGCAAAGCCTCTTCCTGTCATAAGAAGATGATCTGGCCCTTTCCAGTGACCATCTAAAGGATCTTTCCATTGCACTAGGATGGGAGGGGTCACCTAGGGTGTTTTCCAGTGGAGGGAGATAAGGGGCTGAGGTGAATTTTTATATATGTTAAAGATGTTAAGGGTGGTTAATTGGATATTGGGAGGGCACGCATTGTTCTTTTGTTTTTTTAAGTTTAGCCTTAAGAGTTTGGTGAGTTCTCTCAATAATTCCTTGTCCTTGGGGATTATATGGAATTCCTTAATGGTGAGTGATTTTCCACTGTAAGCAGAAGGTTTTAAATCTAGTGTTGAAAAAGGCAGGGCCATTGTCTGTCTTTATTTGCTGAGGAATGCCCATCACAGCAAAGGTGGAAAATATGTGGTTGATAAGCCTTTTAGCATCGTCTCCTGTCTAATCGGTTGCCCAGATAAAGTGAGAGTGTCTACAATTACAAAAACATATTTTTGTCGACCAAATTCAGGAATATGAGTAACATCTATTTGCCAAAACTGGCTTTAAGCCCACGGGGGTCTGTGCCCATTGCTTGGATTGCAAGTGTTTTAATTAGAGAAGCACAAGAGTTGCATATTTTTATTATCCTTTGAAGCTGTTTTTTAGGGATGGAGAATCGTGACTGTAATCCTTTGCAATTAACATGGGTATTAGTATGGAATTTTTTTTTCCTTTTTCTAAGATTGTCATTAGAGCTGTGACTGTGGGAGCTTGTGATATTTCTCCATGTGAAGCCACCAGGTCTGCTAAAGCATTTCCCTCAGTTAAATGGCCTGGCAGAGGGTTATGGGATCTGATATGTTGTATGTATAAAGAAACCCTCCTTTTTGGAATATTGTCAGTAATTTTAATCATAAGAGGGGAGAGCAGATTTTCATCTAGGTGGACAAATGAATGAGTAAGCCAGGGGAGCAGATTGACAGCATAAATGCTATCAGAGAAAAGATTAAAAGAACCTTCTTCTTCCTGAAGGGCCATATAAATAGCATATAACTCTTTATATTGAGGGGATTTGTCAGGGAGTTTTTGAAATAGTGGGGGTTCGATCCCTGACATTATAGACAATTACAGATGCTCCCTGTTTACTCCCATCTGTGAAGATGTTTGGTGAGTTTGGGAATTTTTTTTTTTTTTTTTTTTTTT